>JANHFL010003267.1:0-23315 GCA_032468155.1 Oxyrhabdium leporinum | reverse complement strand
ATTAAAAATCAATTAAAACTTTACAAACCCCCCCCCCCCCCCGAGAAATATTAAAACGAAATGTATTGAAGTTTCTTACCTAAGTTAATGGCCCTATCAATCCTCTTCCAGCAATACCTTTGGATTTTTAGCTGTGGCAAGACACATTTTGGGTTTAATATTTTTAAAGGATTTTTAGTATTCCCTTGACTTACTTTGGGGTTGGCTTTATGATCAGCCCTGGATAAAAGGAAATGGAGTAGAATCAACTGTACAACTATGCCTTTGAAATGTCAGCTCATTTTTGTGCAAATTACTAACTTTACATGGATAGTTTGGAAGCAGCAGCTCACTTTAATCCCTCCAGTCTTTCATTCTAAAAAGTACTGTTTAAGGAGTGTTATGGTTATATGCCAGTATGTTCTGAAAGGCCTCTGACTGTCACAATGTTTTTAATAGGGTGTCATCATGCACTTGAAGATGATTGTGATATCTGCTATTAGACAGATTGGGATAGTGCCTCAGGCACCTGATCTTGGGCCTGATGAAAAAAGAAAATAGCGGATTGTTAGCTGTTTAATTTAGCATTTGTCTTCATCAAGTAGAGATTCTTTCTGGATATTGTGTCTCAGAAGTGAAAAATGACTTGAAGGAAGGATTTATCATGGTGCTTCTTCAGGCAAAAAAAAATAATACATTAAGCTGATTAGGACAGAGAAAATCTTTTTTTCAGCTGAGGATTCTTAATGGCTTATATTGCACTTTCATCATCAGATTAAATATAGTTCTGTGGTAGAGAATTGAGCATTTATCTATGTGAACACTTGGGCTACAGCAAATACACCTGGAATTTCCTACAATTAAATTGTAGGACTTAGATTTTATCTATGCTGATCATGTATTTCTAAACCACATCTTGTTTATCTTATCGTTATCGTGAAAAAAAGAGGGTAAGAACCATACTGAAGCTTGTAGTTCTGATACTTGAATGTTCTGTAATCCTACACTGCATGAAACAGAAGGAATATTGAGACATTTTAATGCAGGAGTAAGGAATTATGGCTGTTCTGAAGTGGCTGAACTCCAACTCCCATCAATGCCAGCCAGCAACAGGGAGAGATCATGAAGTTGTAGCTCACCCACCTCCGTAGGCCTCTGGTTTGGTGACTTCACATTTTGGGTTTGACAGTTGAAAGGTCAAGAGAAGCTCAACGGTTGTGGCATCTTTCAACAGCATGGGGAGAAGTTGTGCATGTCATACTTTTTCCACATGTTCCATAGTTAACTTTCTCAGGAGGTGCTTTTTCCAGAAAAACACAATTCAGAATATACAATGACTTAATGAACTTCTTTCTTCTCACTTTCTACCAACTTTAACTTTGTTTAATCATTCTCTCTCCTCCCTTACTTTCTCTCATTGGGATCACATCCCTCGTGACAGGAAGCGCAGAAGCAGGTAATATGACTTAGATGATAGCAGTTGGGTTCTTCCCTGGTCAGACATCTCATTCACAATTCTTGACATCTACATGCCTGTTGTCTACATCTCACCACCAGACCATTTGTTCTGTCACTTTATTGGGAACATTGTGATACGAGATTTCTTTCAAGCTTACGTCAGAGATGTTTGTGGCCCAGAAATTGTGGTCTTGTACATTGGCATCAAGTCATTAGGGCTCATCATGTGACACAATATGTCTTCAGAAGTCTCTAAACTTTCCTGTGGCCTGTAGGCATAAATTGCTGCATTAGTACATCCTATGGTAGCTTTGCTCTATCAGCATGTATAGGTCTGCCTTATTACCTTGAACCATTCAAGGGCTCAATTCCTCCATTGCAGAGGTGTTATATAAATTACATAACAGCAATTTTGTCAATTTGTCCTATTGGATAGTGTGATGGCAAAAATCTGAGGACAATCAGTGGACACAAACAATTACTTTTTTATTCTTAGCATGCTATCACAGTTCCTTAGAACATTTTGAAAGACATTTTTTACTGAGAAGGTGGCTGAAAAACAGATGTCCCTTTAGTAGAATAAAACTGCTGAGAAGTTGTTAGCAATATTTTGGAACTCCGCTGGTTGTTGGAGAAGAAGAAGGGCTATGAAAAGCCAACACATCCCAGTTCCAAATAACCTACCGAGGTGAATTTATGCTTCATCCACCTAATACTATGGTCAGCACTAAACTAAAAAAAATAGGTGCATTCTTGGCGCAGCAGCTATTATTGGAAAGCAGAAAAGCAGATGATCAGTCTGGCCATGAGACTTTCTCACTAGAGATCAGATTGCTCAGCTGGAACCATACACTCCAGAATGGACATTTTCTAGATCTAAGTGGAACTTCATTGGTTTCTTCACAAGGAAATGCCACATCATGGGTGCTGGAAGTAAGATATTGGAAACTAACTTTGGGATCCATGACACAAGGTATCAGGTAGTATGTATTTCAGAAGTCAGTGCTTTAACAGCAACTACTTTGCCTGTAAAGAGTATAACAAATTTAAAATCCAGGTGACTTTCCATGCGACAGGGCATCCTGCTTTCTGCAAACATTAGTTAAGAGTCATTACTTCAATAGATTCCATGACTGGAATTAACATGTAGTGTTAGTTAGTCCATCTCTGCTCATATTCATAGGCTATTTCCTAGCTGGAAAAATCTTCAATCTGACTTGTTTACTTTCAAGAAAACAGCCGCAGTGAAGAACATTGTACTTACAGGCAGCTCTTGACTTATGAACGTTTGATTAGCAACCATTCGAAGTTATGAGGAAAAACGTGATGACTGGTCCTCACAGTGATCAGTGATTCGGGTGCTTGGCAACCATCGTACATTTACAATGGTCGCAGTGTCCTATGGTTACGTGATTGCCATTTGTAACCTTGACAGCTAGCTTCTGACAAGCAAAATCATTGGGAAGCCGGCAGAGAAGGTCAACTCACTTAATGACCACAATGATGTGTTTAACGACTGTGGCAAAAGTCATAAAATTGGCTGCCTCGTCATCCAATGCCTCACTTAACAATCGCACTGCTTAATGACAGATTCTCCTATCCTATAGTGGTTGGAAATCAAGAATTACCTGTATGGTGAAAAGGGCTATATTGCATATAAAAAAAATAAGCAGATTCCTCAGCTATGTATCTCCAGGTGCAATTGCCATTATGCCCAATTCTGGCTGAGAAACTATTAGAGGTGCAGTGGAAATCCTGGAACAGGCCTTTTTGATTTTCTTCTGGCAAGAATTAATTCTTTTAAAATCACCATAGAACCCCAACACCCAATCCATTAGGCCTAGTCTTTGATTTTCTTCTGGCAAGAATTAATTCTTTTAAAATCACCATAGGACCACAACACCCAATCCATTAGGCCTAGTCTAGCCCAGAGGAGGAAGTGCCTCTAATGCAGTGTTTTCTACAGAATTTAATCAATGGGTAGCTTGCCAGGAGGGAAAAAAAGAATTGTTTTTTGTTTAAGAGTGCATGGGAGAGAAAGGCAAGAGTAATTAGAATGAGAGCAAAAAAATGGAAGCTGAGTCAAATAGGAGAGATCTTGTCACATAATCGCCAGAAATCTCCCCTTCTAACCCCCCTTCTAAATCTCCCCTTTTAAGTGAGAGCAGGAGGTTTTTGTGAGACTTACGATACATAAGGAGAGATGAGTCTTGGATCTAAACAATCCTAAAACAGTGTAATAGAAATTGAGACAAGGAAATTTCTAGCATATCTCATTGTATAATATGAATTGCTAGGGAAGGTTAGATTATCCCAGAGGACCCACTTCTAGATTTCTAAAGTATATGAACTATTCAACCAGGAGAAGTTATTTGAGAGGAGTTAAAATTCATAGCCCTGATTGGCTTGCACAAGCTCTTCTGGATTAAGTCAGTTACAGGTCTTACCAGATACTTTTCTTTAAATGCCTTGAACCTCCTTTCCTACCAATTGAATTTCATCCTCTCCCTACAACAGCAATAAGGGCAGTGCAGTGGGTCAGGGGTTAAGATGCTGGGCTTTGTTGGCTGGAAAGCCGGCAGCCCAAGTTCGAGATCCGAGTTACCACTTGACAGGGTGAGCTCCAGTCCTCACCCCACTTCCTGCCAACCTAGCAGTTTGAAAGCATGCAAATGCGAGTAGACAAATAGGTACCACTTTGGTAGTAGTACTCCGTGATGTCATGCTGGCTACATGACAATGGATATGTCTTCGGACAGCCTTGGCCCAATGGCCTTGAAACAGAGATGAGCACCACCTCCTATACTTAGCCTCCTATACTTAGGAGTAAAATCTTCAGGGACTCCTTTACCTGAATACAAAAGCAGTACTTCACCATGTAGCAATCTGGCATCATGAACGAAGTCTATAAAGGCAGAGCTGCCAGAAATGAGTATGTACGCACCATTAAACATTTATACATAGGTAAATTCTGTGGGGAGATCTCAAACATGTAATGAATGAAAGCAGATCTAGGAATATTTCTCAGCTGGAAGAGTTCTGCAAATAAGATTGGGGGAAATTCCAGAGGCAAGAATAGAAAGATTCTCAACTGGCTATAGGAAATGTTTGGAAGCTATCATTTCAACCAAAGGAGTATTACAAATTCTGAATGCAACTTTTGCACCTATTATGCTTTCTTTATACATGTAAAGTAATGCCATATAAATAGTAAGTTTACACTCAAATTTGCAGAAGACTGTTATGTTTCATTTTGTTCCATGTACAATTTCTGTTCACTTAGAGATTTATTGAAATATACAATTTGGCCAGTGGTAGCTAAACGTTTGCATGCATTTCTGTCTATTGAAGAATTGGCCTGTTTAGAGAATAGGGCTATAATTTAGAGGCCTGTGTGACTTTTGACAAATGCAAATTTGTTTTAATCTTTCATGCTACAGAGCATATGAAGGGAAAATCTGAAGCCATTAAATCCATCTGTTTTTCCTCATCATCTATTTCCTCATCTATTATTTCAAAATATTTTGCTGGGGGTGGGAATGGGTATCAGTGGGTTGCAACTAGAACCTTGTTTTTTTTTCCTTTCGAAATTCACATAGGCATTTTAGCAACTGTCAATACATACAACAGTCTCTAACCAATGTATTGATTTATTTCTTACTTACTTCTCTCCTTTTCTTTCCTTTCTTGTGCATGCCAGGAGTACTTTAATGAGGTAAGTCTCCATGGGGCCTTAAACTTCTCTTGGAAAATTGAGTGTGCAAATATTTTACGAGTTTCTAAATTCTCATCTCTTCTTATGTGCAGGTGGCTCAGGGCTTATGAGAGTGCCAGTTCCTTCCATTTCAGCAATTACTTTGTGGGCTTTCTGTCTGAGACTACAGCCACCCTGGCAGGATCAGGTTTTACAGAGGAAAAGGAGAATTTGAAATGGTAAGAGGGGGGTGGAAGATGGCACCTGATATCCTTTGCTCATAATCTTCAAATTCTCAAAGCACAATTGGGAACAAAGTAAGCAAATCGGAAATGTATTAAAATATATATGAAAAGCCTAGTCTGGCAGAGCTTCTAATATGATATCTTTTTGGAATGAAGTAAAAGATCGTTTTCCTTTTAGATGTTGGTAATCCTCTTACATTTGTTACTGTTTTTATTCCTAGTCTTCTTTTGATCTTTCTCTCAGCTTTTCTCCCATGAGCTTAAGGTGGTGTGCACGACTCCTGTATGCAAAAAAAACCCCAACAAATTTTTTTAAAAAAAAATATTACGTGTTCTTTGCTCCAAGGTGTCCTTTTCCACGGTGATTTTCTTCCAAGTTAGAAGAAATTGCAGAACACTGATTCCTTAAAATTATATTTATTCACAATCAGTTTCATGCATATTTCATATATTTAGTTGAAATTTTCCTGTAATTTTACCATCCTCTATCTACCTTTTGCATGCCAGTCACCCATTAGTTACGTGGCATCATTTGTTTGGACTCCTCCTCCTCATTCATCTCCACTAAGAGAAAACACGTGACTTAATCTCGTCCCTTTTAATCTTACCAGCAGCAATGATAATACCAGGAGCATCCACTCTCACTAAAATCATTACTCTTCAGGTTATGGAAGCTATTGAAAAATTTTGCCATGTTAATTTAATTGGGAAAATCATCCAGGGCAACCAAGGGCTGACAAAACAATATTGCCTGCTTAATTATAAACATAGTTTTGTTGCCTAATGCATATTTAATTAATAATGCAGTATTTCAAAATTGTAAATCAATTGATTATAAGGTTAACTGCAGTGTTGTGAAGGAAACAGAATTGAATTGGCCTTGGTGCACTCACTTATGTAATCATTGCTCCTCAGTGGTTTCATAGGACTGATGGTAGTCCATAAGTTGAAAAAGACTGCCCACCTGTTTCTTTTACCTGTTCTTGAGATGTTTGGGGGTGATTTCCATGGGAACCACACAACTGGATTCTTTCATTCCTATTTTTAAAACAAATACCTTGTTTGCTCCAGATTCTGTAGCCTATTATTATTTTTACATTCAAGCCACTTTCCTGGAACAGCCATCATCAGACAATTTCTAAAGTTCCTGCTAAGATAGAAAAGACCCTAGGAGCTTCACATCTTTTTAAATATGCCAGTTGGACAATTCTAGCTCAATAGATCTTTGATATCAGAGATCCTCCCTGCATTCTGCCCCAAGTAATTGTTGATTTATTTTTTTCCTTTTTAGGGACCTGACAGTGTCTCGTCCTCTGAGGGTGGAGTTGCCACGTTCTATGGTGGAGGTGGTAACCAGCTGGAACCTGCCTATGTCACGATGGCTAAACTCCTGTGAGAATGCTTATATCTGTCTTGTCTTTAGGACACTTCATGCGTTCTGAGTGGAGCTCTTAGCTTTAAGTGCCTATGCCTAAAATCCTGTCAATGACTCCATCAAATGGAAGAGGTCATATTTCTAGCTCAGGGGTATGAAACATCGTCACATGACATATGGTAACTTTTTTCTTCTTCACTAAACTGGACATGGGCGTGGCCAGCGTGTGACACATCCCGCAAGTTTGACAGCCCTGTTCTAGCTTTTCGTTTGTATTCCTGCTCTTATTACTAAGAGGTTTCAATAATGGTTATATTGGCTGAGGGTGATGGGAATATATCTGAAAAAACAGGATGAAGAAAAGCTAGGCAAGATGCCTCCTATTTTTATGCATCTTTCAGTAAGTGCAGAGGTAGACTAGGGATGGTTTTAACTTGAAGGTATAGACCAGGGGTGTCAAACTCAATTCCATTGAGGGCTGCATCAGGGTTGTGTTTGACCTTGGGGTGGGGTGGGTGGCCAGAGTGGGCATGGACAACTCAACATCACTTGTGTCAGGGGTGACTGTGGTGGCCCTGCTCTCTGCCAGCGAAAACGGGCCCCCGAGCTCCATTTTCACTGGCAGAGGGTTGCAGGAGGCTGTGGCAGCTGAAAACGGAGCTCAGGAGCCCGTTTTTGCTGACAGAAGCACCACGGGTAAGTCCTTCACTATTTCCAGGGCAGCGCCCGGGCCTTGAGTTTGACACTCCTGGTATGGTTTGGTCAGGATCAAATATATATTCAGTCATGGTTTGGTCAGGATAAAATATTTCTGCTCTCACTGTGATTTATAAATGGTTGAGTTCATACGTTAAGCCAAAACTAAACAATTGCACTTTGAGTGATAGCAATTTTGGAGTCGTGAATTAAGGAATGGATAAAACAACTTGATTGGTATGACAGAAGATGGACTGTGGGCTGTGCTTGCTAGCCTTACCTCTACTGATGTATTATGTTCATTGGATTTTGCTCCTCACTTACATGGTCTGAAGCTATGGGGCTGCCTTCCTAGATGTCACACGTGATTTTAGAATCACGTCTGAGAAGCCTGCTTCTGTAGGACTGTGTCTGTGTTATAGCATGTGGGGAACTGTGAAATTGCATGATAGAAGCAACACACACACACACACACACACCTCCATCGCTAGTGATGGGATTCTAATCACATAGCTGTAAAAAAAATACAGCTAAAATTAATTTTTGACAAATCCCAAATACTTGTCTATTTTGCTAATTTGTGCCAAGAGATACAGGGCCTCCTATGAAGTCTGATCTTGATCAGAAAAAACCTCAAGCCAGAAATAAGGAATAATCATTACAAGGGATAATTAATCTTCAGGATTCATTACCAGAAACATGATGGATACATGCTTTTAAGCAGCTTAAATAAAGTCACAAAGGCCATGGCTACAAGAAACCATTAAATGGAATAAAACTCTATTCAGAGGCAATGTTTTTATGAAAGCTGATGGTTGGAGAGATACCAGTAGCTTCCCAAAGGATGCTAATAGTTCAGTCTCACAGAGGAGCTGGACCTATAATTCCTTAATGATTGGCATGATGGCCCGGGGTTTTGGAGGAGGACAAGAGAAATGACTAAGTTGACCAATTCCATCTATTTCAGATGTCTTTAAGAACTCCTTGAAACTGGGGACCTTCTCGGCCATCATAGTAACATATGCAGCTAGTGCCCTCTTACATGTGAGTATCCCTTTATAAACTCATTCCCATATTTCATTTCTTTATCTTTTGCAGCATGGACAAATTTTTAAAAGTCTGAGTGCCAATCTTTAAATGTCAAATTAGTGTACTGTGAGGAGATCTCACTTGCATCATTATATAATGACCTACAAATTCCATCATCTAGTTCCTTGTCCCATCTCCCTATATACACGGTAAGAAGTAAGTCAGGTGATATTTAGGAGAGATTGAGCAAGATAGAATGGTTGGAAAAATGCAGATAAATAAATAAATAAATACATAAATAAATCCCTTTTTGGAGTTCTTCTACTCTCTAGAACTTTTGACCAGGTTCTTCCTTAAAGGCAAATTGTTTCTTTCTAACGTAGCCTTCACCCATTTGTACATGCTAACTATGTGAAGATTGAATTTATGGGAGCTTCAGGGTACAGCAGATTTATTTCCTCAGACGGTCAATAGTATAAGTCCACTAAAATTTCCTCCCTGCGTCACAATTGCCAGGGGAGTTTTCTTTGCACTGTCGTCTCAGTGCTCTTGCCTGGTTCCTCAGACCATATTGCTCTGCATCGGGCTCTTGGTATCGACATCGATTTCACCCTCAATAGTTCTCTCTGGACCTCCTCTTCCTGCCTTTCTATTTCTTCTTTCTCTAAGTCTGCTAAGTAAATCTTCCTGGTGATTTGGTCCTTGGAGTCCTCTCAGATACTGGCCCTTATATTTAGTTTTCTCATCAAACCATGCTGATCACTGGTATAACCTTTGATTTAGTTATTTAACTGGTTTTGAGGATGGGCCATTCAAGTTGACCAAGATACCAGCGATGTCACCTTGCTTTCCTGAAACATCATCTCCTGGGCTCCATTTTGGAAGTTCATAAACTGGATAGTTTAACTTACGTTGCCAAAATTTATGAAGTCTACTTTCCAGGCATCTAAGTTGCTTGTTGTTTTGGATTCACAAAACATGATGAGCTGTTGACATTAAGGTTTATAATGTATAATAGGACTGTAGTGTGATGATATATATATTCATTAACTAAGTTAGTGTATTGTGGAAATAGATTCCTACCATTTGCCAACTTAGTGAGATAGAACCGTTTTGTTTTGTTTTGTTGGGGAGGAGACGGGAGGGGAGGGGAGATGACAGGGAGGGGGCTAGAAATCTGGATCTTGAGAAATATGGATTGTTTTCATTCATAATTATTCCTATTTAGTTCTGTGTGGTGAACTTTTTTGCAACTAGCAAGAATTGATGGAATAGGAGATGCTAACTGGGAAAATTATGTCTTCCTTTTGAAATTTAAAGCTTCTTTTGTTGGAAACTTTCAGAGATACACTCCATAGATTTCCTGTAAACTAGACCTAAACTAACCATAAGTGAGGAACTCTCTGGATTCTGTTCAGCAGGCTGCTTTATTTATTATTCTTTTGATTGATTTGAAAGCACCTCTCTGGCACTACTTTGCACGTTCGGAGAAGCTCTAGTTGCCTTTGCATCATTTGTTGATCAACCAAATGGAGAACAAAATCAGTAAACCAAAGGAAGGGCAGATTGTAACAAGCCAAGGAACAAAATAGGCTATTGATTGTATAGTCCAGCTGATCTTAACATTGTCAGAGCTGTCATCATATACTTCAGCTTCGCATTTGCTAGCTGTCAGTTTGCCATAAAGTATGGAGGGAGGGAGCCGATATGGAAAAGGGAGCTAATGTTCATCGTACTTTCCAGAAACACCGTCTGAAGGTCAAAGCATTGGGAATGGAATATAAAGGCTCACCAACCAGCCCCCGTTGAAGAGACAGTAACCAAAACAATTTATTCAGATATAATTGGCCAATAAGGGACTAGCAAGCGGGTAGAACTGGAAGGGAAAGTTAACCAGGAAAGTTTGGCGTGCAAACGTCAGTTCTGGCTTTGCTATACTGTAATCCACGTGACTATTAGTAAAAGTATACCTTTCATTACAAATGGAGTCGAGGTCTTTCTTAATTAAAGGACAAAGTCGGGGTATGTCTGGCAAACGTGTTCTTCCTTCTGCTATGTTTTCTGGCTCTTTTCTCTTGGGGGGGGGGAGATCTGCTCATAGGAAAGAATTACTGTCCAGTTTTTATGCGGCATCTTGAGAAATCAGTCTTCTCGGCCGCTGTTCTGTGCATCTACCTTCAAAGACGACCTGGTGCAAAGGGGGTTAGATGTGGCCGCTCTAACTGCAATCGCATTTCTTTTAGGGGCTGAGCTTCCATCTGGCTGCTGTGTTGTTGTCGCTTGGCTTCATCACTTACATTGAACACGGTGAGTCATTCACTGCTGTTTTTCTCATGCTGAGATGTTCTGCTTCCCTTTCCCTTCTCTATTGTCTGATTTCGGTGCCAAAGCCAAGTCAGATAAAATACGATTTTATATATTTTATTGTTGCTTTTATTGTAAATAACAGCCATATAGCATCACGTGGCTTATAAATTTAACCAATAAATGAAATAAATAAAAAATATAATAGCTAAGAATTAAGATAGCATCCAATGAAACATATTCCTTAAAAAGATGGGGAAAAGCACGCTTCTAATATTCATACTAGGAAGATTTTGATCAGCGTGTAAATTTTCAGCCCGCACTTAAGAGATGTGATAATAATGCTCACTCCTCCACTTCCTCGCAGTTTTAATGTGGGCACCATCATCACAAAAACCTGCCTGTTAGGAAGTTGCCAGATGGCATGTAGCAACTTTCGATGTCTTTGGAAGAGCCTCCCTTGATAATTATTATTAGATTTTTATATAATTTTTCACCTCTATCTCAAGGCTGCAAACACACTCATGTTTCCCATTTCCCCACAACAATCACCCTAGTATCAGGTGGTTGGGCTGAGACAGGTCTGGCCAAAGTCACTCAGCCAGCTTTTATGCCTAAAGCAGAACTAGAACTCACTATCTCCTGGTTTCTAGGTCAGCACCTTCGCCACTGTATCACACTGGCTCACAAGCCAACAAGGTCTATAATTACTATCTTGAAATCATTTAATGACAGATGTCATTTTGCAGTTCTGTGTCCAGTCTGTGGCAAACTTTGTGTTTTACATTTTTGTCTCCTCCATTTCGGAGGGACAGGATATTCAAAGCTGCTGTCACCGCAGGTAACAAATTGGAATGCTGCATTGAATCCCAATACAGGAAATTGGTTTGAAGCAAACATTTCTTAGTTAAGCAAAGTTAAGACTTAAGAGCTAAATCTTGGACAGCTTTGAGCACCACTTTGCTTGCCTGGTTTCCATCTAGTTCTCAGAAAGAGGTTGTCTGTCATCTTTGATGCCTGTATACTCTCCAAGAAGTGTCAACCGGGATGCTCACATCGCCACAGCACGGTAAGTATGTGCTGAAATTGCTTCTCATTTTCCAGTACACGAGAGAGGAAAAGCAGAATGTCAGTGAAATAATAAATATCCCTAGCCCCTTCTGACTCTGGCCTTGTCCCCTCCCTGTTTCAACCCTGTCCCCTGCGGCCTCAACTGATTGTGCCAAAGATTGGGTCTGGCAGGATCAGGCATTCCTGATCCAGAAATCTCTTTCAGCTTTTGGGTTTGAAGATTATTGAAGGCCGATATAGCAAGGCAACATGTTGCTTCTTATATGAAGCCTCTTGACAAGTCTGTTTATGTTGGTGGGTGGGGAATGGCGTGGTGAATCCTGCTGGTTTACAGTTGGACTGAACGTCCGATGCCTCTTCTGCTACTACAGAATCTCTGGGTTCGTCTCCTCAACCTGCTCTTTGGGGCTCTTGCTGTCTTCCACTTGGCCTATTTAGGCTCATTATTTGATATGGATGCCGATGACTCTATGGAAGAACAGGTGAGCTATCCAGGATAGTGGTGAGTAGCAGAATAGAAGTTTTATGTGATACCCGTGCTGGTATTTTTGGGAGCAGTCCTAAAAAATGTACAGGTAATGTGCCTATGAAAAATCAGCTTTGTGTCCAGTCTTCGCATTATTTACCTTTGCAGGTCTGTGAAGTAAAGGAAAGCTGAAGTAAGATTATAAACACAGTTATAGTTTCACTTAGTAACCACTTCGCTTAATAACCATTCCCAGTCCCAATTGTGGTCATGAAACAATGACTGCCTATATTATCTGAGAGACCCCTCCACCCCTTTATTTTAACCTAATTGATCTAATAATGTGCAGATATGTCACACAACAGCTAATCTCATCTCCAATCTGCATGAGGATGGCAGCAAGTTTCGGGACTGTCCACCAAGACTTCATGAAATTTTCCTGCAAATTCAGAGGGACACAGATCACATTGTCTCTGATCTGCCTTTCTCGATGTCTGAAGCCAAATCAGAGGGAAGGCAATATGCCTTTGCCACACTGTGGTAGAACAGACAAAGTTGGTATTGAGAAATAGTGGGGATCATCACCATCATCCAGACCACAGACAGGTTCAGATAGACCTCACTCAACCAATGGTAATTGAACTGTCACTTGTAAAGTGCAATGTCAATGACCACTTACAACTGTTACAGCAGCCCCAGTTGTTGTTGGGTGAACCTCATGGAGCTGCAGTGTCCTCTCGGTCATGTGGTTGCCATTTGCAACTCCCTGCCAGTTTCCCCATTTACTTTGCTTGTCAGAAGCCAGCAGTGAAGGTTACAAATGGCAGTCACATGGCCTTAGGTTGTAACTGTGAGCTAGTTGCGGGGTGCCCAAATCGTGATCCTGTGACTGCACGACGCATCGCAACAGCTGCCATTATAAGGATCATCAGAAGTTCCCCTTGTTCAGTTCCATTGTGATTTCAAAGGATCATTTGGTTGGTCAACGAGAAATGCCTATCATTTTTTAAAAGGGGAGGAAATGTAGTGGTTTTGTCAAGCTTTTTATTGCCACCAGGTCACCTGCTTGAGTTAAAAATGTTCAGTTTAGAGCATTGTTTGTGCATATTGGAGCACAGAGTACGTCTATTTGGACTGATTGTAGCTCCCTTTCTGTAGTGGTTCGCGTGTAAAATGATCTTCAATGTCTCATCTTGGAAGTTTGTTCTTCAACCCACCCCCACACACCCCATGGCCAATTTTGTTTTCATGGAAGGCCAGAATAAGGGGACACCTTTATTTGGCCTAATTTTGCTTATGGCAACCAGCTATGGGGAAACAAGCATTTATTAAGGATGCTGATGTTAATCAGATAATTGGATCTTTGTTTATTACTTGCTTAAGACTGCATTAAGTATTGCTGGTGCCTATTGAAATGTATCCTAATTATCCTGAGGGATGAAAACTAAAAAAACTGTTAACAGGGAGAGCAGTGACAGAAAAAGGAAATCCCTCAGTGCAATCATGGAATGGGCGAAAATCCCACTAAGAGGCTCAGCCTTTCTGAACCTCAGTAGCCATCATCTCCAGTTAGTCTGGAAACTACCAGGTCAACTACCAACTTGCCTGTGACAAAAGACTAGGCCTGTGTATGTATTTGAAAGGAGATTGTCTAAACTCGTCCCTGTCTGAATGAAAGCCTCTCTACCATCAAGAGTTGTCTGTGCCAGAATCTGACTTAGCTGATGTGCTGCTTTTCCCTCTAGGGCTACGGCATGTCTTATACCATCAACAAATGGTCTGAGCTGAGCTGGACCAGCCACTGGGTGACTTTCGGGTGCTGGGTCTTCTATCGTCTCATCAGCTGAAGCAGGACCTTCATGTGACCTTGAGGAGATGGAGCCAGGGGGATGGGTGGAGAGGCAGAACTGAGACTCCTCACCTTGAAGAACATTGGATGCCCACCATCGACTTGAGTGCCATGGATATTGACTGATTCACTCTTTCTCTGGGATGCTGATGGAGGGAAGGGTCTCCACAGCAGTTCAGTTGTGTGCCCCAAAGAGGGGAGGAACATGCATCCCATGTAGAAAAGGCTAGTTGAATACCAAGGTATTCTCCTAAATAGCTATTTTAAAAAAGCCTTTTCTTCCTTTTCCAACATGGTTTGGACTGCATATCTATGATATTCTTCCATTGGTTTCCTGGGGCTTGTGGGAGTTGTTATCCAGAAGGTGACGGATTGCCAGTTCAGATATTGTACCTCTTGTACCTCTTTGAGAAAAATCTGGCTCCTGCCAGATCCTTGTTGACACTCCCTCTAGTGGCAATTGAAGAAACTGCACCAGCTTTCCCTCCCCTCTGAATTATTTTTACTGCATGGGGTTTTTTTGCCTCTTTTTGCTCTCTTCCGGCTGCAGCTGGAAGCTGCACCCACTGCTTCCGAGGTACCCCTTATTACTCCTTATGGAATTCTGTCTTTAGTGTGAAGTCTGATGATTATCCAATGGGAATCACAATGCTTTAAACGGCATTGAAGATGCTGTTGATTATCTTTAAAAGTAGGGCAGTGTGTGTAGATGTAGTAGCTTTCTCTGTTTTGCTTCTAAAGCTCTTGGATTTTTCAGACAGTCATGGCAGAAGCATTGTTGAGGCCATGGCGAAGAGGGCTGGGAAGACTGGGAAGGAGCACAAGCAATTCTAACTAGGGATAATCCTCAAGGAGAACTAAAGCTTTTGAAATTTTCACTATCTGAATCTATGGAATTCCTGTTCATTTCAGTTTTTATCCACTGTGATATGGTGGCAGAAACTGGCAGCATTTTTTTAAAAAAATGAGAGTGTAGCTGCTCAGATCTTTAATTCAGTGTCAAATTCTGCACATAAGCTTAAACTGCACTGGTAATAGCATACAATTGATTTGGATTGATTAATCTGGACTAACGCTTGCTCCATAGTTTAATGAATATATTGTGGATAAAGTGCCCACTAAGGGTTTAAAAAAAAAAGGAGGACAGGGAGAGGAGAACCATTGTGCCTTGACATATGTTACCCTCCTGTCTTTATAAATAGATCAAAAGCTTATTCGAGTGAGTTGGAGGAAGTATCCCCCAATCTCTTTTGTGCAGTATTTACAAGTTAAGGATTGCACTGTTTCCTTTGTCACCAACACACCAATAATCCCATGACAGGCTCTCTCCTGAAATGCATACAAGCTGTTTCGATAGTATGCTTCCTGTTAGAAGTACCATCCTGTCATTGCAGCAAAGAATGAACCTTTAACCTGTTTTTGTCAAGGGGGAGGCAAGATCATGACTGGGAGTAAGAGGATCAGAACATTCAGCATGAACAATGCCTAATAATGGAAAGTTGGAACATTGAGCAGTTCTCTTAAACCTCTTCTCCTGTAAAGGGAAGCTAAATTCAGACAAGCCTTTTACGCTGGACAGGTAGTCCACGACTTGAAACCTTCATTTCTTATATTTTTGAAATTACAACACCATTTTTAAAAAAAAAGGGATTTAAAATTGGTCACACTTAAAACCTGTCACACCATTCCCATAGTCTCATGTTCAAAAGTTGGACGCTTGGCAACCGGTATGTATTTATAGTGGTTGTAGCATCCTGGGGTCATGAGATCACCATTTGCGACCTTTGTGGCCCGTTTCTGACAAGCAGAGCCATTGGGAGAAATGGGATTCACTTAATGACCATCTGATACACTGAAGTGCAGCGATTTGCTTAATAGCCGTGGCCAAAGAAAGTTATAAAATTGGGCACGACTTACTTAACAACCACCTGGCTTATCAAAGGAAAATCTGGTCCCAGTTGTGACCCTAGGTTGAGGATTGCCTGTGCTATAGAAGTCAGTTATCTCCATTTGCAGGCCCAGCAGAAGAAGGTGATAGAACGCACAGGACGGCTCCAGGGGTGAGGAAAGGTGTCCTTTTTGAAAATGCTGCTCTTGGTTTTTAAACTGCATATACTTTGAAATGAAATAATAGAAATGAGCCCAGCAGGGGATAAGCTGCCCTTTTAAAGTGGTGGGGTACGCGTCATCCAATGCAGCCTGGAGCAGTGCCATTTCTTCTACCTCGTGGGGCATCCATAAAGCAGGACTAGCCTGCAGAACATCCTAGCAGAGATAGGTTTCTTGGGCTGCTTGATTTCAGACGGCTTAGGAGATACTAACATCGACGGGCCAGGATGAATTCAGTTCATGAGAAGATATGCAATAGGACGCTGCACGTGGAGTTTTCTCCCGTTTAAAAAATAATGCCTGAGTTTACAAAAGTTTAGAAAGCCATGTTCTGGAGGTCTTGTAGAGCCACTAGCTGAATCAGTTCAGGTAGGACAAGTGAGACACACTTACGGCATTGGACTCATTATTGGGCAACAATATAAGTTCCCGGCACATTGAAAGTAAATGGTTTTGTGAGAAGCTATCACCCTTTCTGTAACATGCTAGTTTATTATGTGCGTTGCCATCTTTAAAAGTGCATGTGTGAAAAAGTGACCTACACACCAACTACAAATGGAAATACTTGTTTTCCCCCCTATCCAGATGTCCCGCAGTGTTGGACTTAAGGTGTCTTCTCACCATTTTTATTTGCCAGCCAAAATACAACAATAAAAAACTCATTATGATTTAAGTTTTGATCACCTCGCTACTCCTCCTTGACTCTGTAAGGGCACAGCAGAATAAGCGTGCAACCGGATGCAAAAATAAGGTCAAAGAGAGTATTTCAGCAGATAATGCTTGTTTTTGTGTGATACTGGTGCATGTTGAGCCTCTTTCTTCCATCCAGCTGTTTAAAGACCTGGATCATGATTCCTTTTACCATTTCTTTATCTGCTAATTCTTTGGTTTTGGAGGAATCAAGACCTTGCTAGAATACAGTCAAGCTCCATTCCAAGTCTTTTTGTGGACTACAGTGTTAAAATTCCAGGATATATCTTCTGTCCCTTGCCTAGTTGAGGTAGAAGATGCTATGGACCATAGGTAGACTATTAAAAAAATGACTGGCTATTCTTTTTTAAAATGCTTTTGATTTGTTTATAAAATAAATATTTAGTGGAAACACATGGACAATTTTCTGGTGTTTTACATGTTTTTATACGTAGATTGTTGATGTTTTCCTTTTGAGGAAAAGGCTGGTATGAAGTGTGGATATTAAAAAAAGGCAAGTGGAGGTCTAGTGAAGAACAGTTATATTTAAATAAATGGTAGCCAAGAGATGGAGCTCTTTAGGGCATATCTTCCCTATTCCTGGCAATGAATAATAGGAAATTGTTGTTTAAAAAGAGTTATTTGGCATCAGGATATGCAAATGCTATTCATTTGTTTAATCAGTTTGTACAATTACTATCTCAGCAAGTGACTGGACAGCAGATAATACCAAATGGGAAAAACCAGTGATACTCTGAATGCAAAAATTAAACAGCAGGCAAGCAAAAAAAGTATCTGAAAATTGATGCTATCAGCGCACTCTCACCAGGCTCTATATCTATATTTTTGTAGAAGTAGATTTTATGTCAGTTATAGGTATTTTTAGAGCCGTTATACTAAGATGAATGCCCAAATTGTGCTGTTGGTTATAACCAGTCCAATTTCCCCGAGAAGCTAAGAAAGTTTATAAAGTCACCCTTTAAAAAAAGATATCAGAGTAACAATTTCATTCATCTTATGCTTACTTCACCAAGAAGCTGAAAATTAAAACCAGAGTCAAAATCCAAACTTAAAATCGTGGGGACCTCATGGATACATCCATGTAGTATTTTTAGCAGCGATAAAATGCCTTAGTATTGGCTCTTCCCCGATGTTTTTTCCAACTGAAACCTGCAGTCCTGCAATTTCCAGGTGTTCTCCCATCAAGTACCTATCCAGGCCTGACCTTCCTTAGCTTTTGAGTCCACAGAAGAATATAACAAGTACCGATACCTGCTGAGATGCAAAAAAACTAGAATAGAATGAAGTTATACATGATTGTTGCAGATGCCATTTGTTTTAATTCATGCTGTTATATAAACAGGTGTCACATAGGTTGGAATTTTGGTTTTCAGAGCAAAAGAGGTTGTAGGAACAAAGAGCTAAATCATTTCTTTTTCTCTCTTGCTTCCACTTCACTAATCTGTTTCCCCAGATACATTGCATTTGAAGTTTGATATTTCTGAGAAGCCCATCATTCCTGAGTGGACGCTGGGCTGAGCAGGAATTTTAGCCAATTCCTTACCATTGTGGTGGATTAGTTTATATGCAGATGAAGAGAAGGGGCCAACTAATCCAAGGCTTAGACCTCATAAGCATAATTTTAAAATTAGTCCGTGTGATTCAACTATTGTGGTTGATATTCACAAAAAGGCATTCTTTGTATCGGAAAATATGTATTTCCCAAAATTCTTTCAGCTGAGCTGACCCTAGGATTCTTGTGTACGGCTTAATACTGTAATACTTGTGTAATACTTAATACTATGAAAACCTGGTCTACAAATAAGATTTGTTTAACCTCTAGAGCAGGAGTGTCAAATACGTGCCATCACAGCATCGTCCTGGTGTCAAGTGATGTATCGGGACTTTTTTTCTCCTTCGCTAAAACGGGTGGGGGTGGGACCAGCACATGACGCATCCGGCCTGCGGGCCGCGAGTTTGACACCCCTGCTCTAGAGCAATGGTTCTAAACCTGTGGTCCGTGGAACCCTGAGAAGGAGCCATGATGTCACAGGGAATCCGCAAAGGCTTGAAGAAATGTTATGATTTAAATCTCGAGTTAAGTCTTGGTGGTCCATGACCAGAAAAGGTATTTAAACGGGATCAGTGATGAAGAAAAGGTTGAGAACCACTGTCTTAGAGGAAACTCCAAGCCTGACAGCGGTGTATTGTACTACAGATTCATACTGCTAAAATATTAGGACTGTAACAGTTTTTTAATCTATTGGATGCAGTCAGGAACTCTTGGCAGGTGAGGAAAGCTGGACTTGGCCCTGTTGCCAAGACACCCATCTTAGCCTGTGTCAATGATTAATTCAGTGACTAATGATGAGAAAGGAGGAAGTTATTGGCTGGGGAGTGGTACCTGTCTCAGTGAGAAGAAAATGGCGCGCGTCCCAAACTGCTCCCTTATCAGCGATCAATTGCCTCTGTCATCCGAGATCTTCCAAGGTGAGGACGGGGAATTTGTGGAAAGCTGCAGCCCGGACAAATTGAGGCTCTGGTAATGAAGGATGAAAGATGGAGAGAAGGCAGAATAAAGGCATCATCCAAAGTTCCCCAGAGTTTAGCCTCATAAATATAGTTTTGCCGATCATGGCTAAGTAATAACAGGAGCATTATGCTCCATTATGAGAGCAAGCCTGCTTTACAACATTTTGGATTAAAAGGGAAGGAATTTAATAAAATATGACTTCCAACAGGAATTAGGAACGGAGATTAGAATCTACTCTCATCTCTCCAAACCACATTTGCCTGTCTCCTACAGTTATCAAGGCTCAGATCTGGATTTTCTTAATCCCAGTATTCCTGGGTCTTGTACAAGTTGGCCTATTTTTGGAACAAACAGGCTTCTTCTTACGACATGGCAAGAGTTCCCATCGCACCAGTGTCTTACTTTGGATCCTGGGAGTTTATCCGGTAAGAATGGAAAGAAGGAACCCCACCGTTAAGCATCTTTCAAAGGAGCGCTTACAAAGCTCACTCAACTCCTCCATAGAATAACTGGTTTAGCAAATCTGTGTCCAGTGGCAGCTACATGCAGGCCACAATTCAGCTCTTCTTGTGATAGATCATTCATGGCAACAGCCACTTCTTTACAAACCCACACCAGTTGCGGCTGGAAGATAGAATGGTGATCTTTGCTTACAGCAACAAAATCATCACGAGAGGCTCTTCTTTCAGGGGCTGCTAGATCTGAGCACTAAATGTAGCAACCCTTCACTTGGGACAGTGTACCGTACATCTTGGAATACCAGTGGCTCAAACGGGACAGTGAAAATATCACACTATGAGGAAATAAAATGTATAAATTCTGCCTAGATGTTGGTTCATCTCTTTTGTGGGTGGAGCGGCAGTCAAAAAAGCAAAGTATTTAGTAGTAATTTCGGGAATGGTAAAGTGCATAGGAATACTTGTAGGGTGTCTTGCTAGTTACGGACAAATTACAATTTAAAAGGTACAAATCTATATTTATTTATATTCTTCTCAAACAGGTATTCAACCTCACCTCCCTCATCTGTTTGTACATCCCTCGAGCTTCCTTTGTCTGTAACTTTGTGGCTTCCATGTAAGTTTCTCTGCATGGGGACAATGGAGGGGGTGGGGAGGAATGCAGCAAATTCCAGCTGGAGCACAATTTCTGCTCCAGCTCATCAAAGGACTTGCTGTACTAACAGCTTTCACCCTTGAAAATAAATGCAAAGTTTCAGCATACTAACTGCAGGCATTGAATTATGTTGTGTTATTTAACTGAGCTAGGCCTTGTAGTGCTCCAAATTTCACTCTTGATCCTTTACAGCAAAAGCAGGAGACTGAATCCAAACAGGCCTTAGATTCTCAATCATTTCTCCTGCGTCCTTCGTATACTGGAAAATGTGGAGGGAAATATCTCTTCCTCTCCCTGAAGCCCTATCTGTTGTCAAGCACATGGAAGTTGCCAACTGCATAAGAAAAACTCTGTCTTTGACAGTCAAAATAGCTTCCTTGAGTAACAGAATAACAGAGTTGGAAGAAACCTTGAAGGTCTTCTAGTCCAACCCTCTGCTCAAGCAGGAAACCCTACACCATTTCAGACAAATGGTTGTCCAATCTCTTCTTAAAAAACCTCCAATGTTGGAGCATCCACAACTTTTGGAGGCAATTCCTTCCACTGATTAATGAGTCAAGTGTCTTATCAATCAATCTATCAGAATAGAGTTGGAAGGGACGTTGGAGGTCTTCAACCCTAACCCTAACCCTATACAATTTGAGACAAATGGCTATCCAGTCTCTTCTTAAAACCTCCAGTGAAAAACTTCTTAGTCTCTAGTTCATGGGGACCCTTAAAAAGGTCTGTGAATCACAGTTTGACAAACCCTGGCCTCAAGTATTAGGGCCTGTAAGAACTTCTGTCTGGGAAAGCAAGAAAGAGGTGTGTCCAATCTTCAAGACTTGTGGACTTCAACTCCCAGAATTCCCCAGCCAGCTCCATAAGTTTTAAAGTTGCCAAGTTTGGACATCCTTGGTTTACATGGAAAGGGAAGGAAATCCTGAAAAAGCAGTCCCACATTCAATGTTCTCAAGCACAAGAAAAGGAAAGGAAGCACTGTTCTGCAATATTCACAGCCATCATCACCGAAGACCAATCTCTCCTGACATCACTTTGGGGTCAGTTATAACTCATCTGAACTGAAGCATAACCAACACTTGTTGGTGCTCTGAGGCCACTCTTCCCTATCTTGGGTACCCTCTCGAAGTATGTTTTTCCCCCAGCAGAAGCTACTGTGAGAATTCTGGACGGCACCCAGTTAAGAGAAGGCTGGCCTCAGTGCAGTGTTTGCAAGCATTGCCTCTCAATAGCTTCAGCCATCCTTTGCCTTTCTTTGGGCCATGGAGTGGAAGCAGCGGACTTCTGCAAGAGGAAACCTGCCTGGTGGGTCACCTGGCCAACCTGGCAGGCCAAATTAGTCTTGGAAAGTAATGGTTCTCCAATCCTAGTCAGGGGTAGCCTTTTCCAACCTTAGCTCTTCCTAACAGCTGCCATCACACTTAACTACCATAAATCACTCCTGATTGTTATTGCCCATCACAACTGGAGTGCGCCATGTTTATCTATTAGTCTGCAACTGGGTGAGGGATTGTAACCCACCATAATAGTACTAATCTGGGCTAAGCCTGGAATGGGTTTCTATCACAGAATAGAACATCGACTAATGCATGCTTGCGTTAAAGGTGGCTCTGCCTTGGAGAAGGCTGAAAGCCTCTGTTCTCAAGAACAGAAAGAAAAACTAGCTGCTTCGTGACAAGGACAACTATTTGTCCGCAATGCAAATTTTGCATCTTTTAACTGGCGGGAGCTCTTCAGGCTCTCCAAAAAGACAGTTGATTTATTGACACTACAACTGCACCCATTGATTCTCTGCAAGTTCCGATTTAAAACTCAGTAACCGTAGAATTTTCTGAGAGTCCTACAGCCACTGAAGAGTCTCTCTGATCACCGAGTTTCGGGATCAGAGGCTTTCAAAGAACTCGCAGCTGCTACCTTTCCAAACCAAGAAGGGACATGGGGGTAATTTTCTTTTCCTAGCAAACTCAGGTGTGTTAAAATGTGGGTGGGGAAGGTGGCTATGTGGGCAACTTCATGCATTAATATCTGTGCACTCATCTAACGTGCATGCGGTGTAAATATGAGCCCTGACTTCTCAGTGCCTTGGGGCCAAAACAAATTGTTTACTGCTGTTTTTGCTGAAGATGCTTGAGACTTTCTCCATGGAAAGCATCTGTTCTCCAAATGAATAACAATCCTTTTGATTTTTGTTTAAGATACATAACAATAAAATGTACGGCTCGGCCATTGAGATGATAAGAGTCCAATTCCCTTGCCATATGAATGTCTTTCTTACCCTGTGCATGGAGATGCAAAAGACGCACGCGGATCAATTCACTTGAAATTAGTAATTGGGTCTCAAATTGACATGCCAACCAGCCATCATCCCAGTATTTTAGTCTTCATAGGAGACCGTGTATTATAGGTCTCTCTTAGCCTTGAAAATAGCCATAGGAGTAGAAGTCATAGAGTTGCACCCCGACTCTTTGTTTGCCTGATCAATCTCCCTGTTAATTATTCAGTTGTATTTTCTATTTTCCAAATGGGCAACAGTTGAAATAAGCGCTGAAAATAAACATTCCATAGTTCAATTTGGTATCCCAGGGAAGCCAAACGGGCCACTCAGATCTCCTCTTCTCCACCTCCTAGCTGGTGTACTTTTTATAATAATAATAATAATAATTTATTCAATTTATATACCGCCCCTATTCCGCAGACTCGGGGC
>JANHFL010003266.1:0-19669 GCA_032468155.1 Oxyrhabdium leporinum | reverse complement strand
CCCAGCAGGCCCTCTCTGTGTGACCGCACGGGACGTCGGGGGGGAGTGGACTCGATGCGGTCCTGCAGGTATCCTGGACCAATGCCATGGGTCGCTTTAAAGATCATATTTAATGCTATTTATTCGACGCTGCAGTTGTTTCCAGAAGCTTTTCTACTCTCCTGCTCAGCATGAACGAGAAGGAATACCGTTAACAGCACATTTGCAAAGGCGAGCAATAGCTGCAGCCTCAACGACCAGAACTGAGCCCAACATTTCCGCTGTTAAGTGAAGCGTATTGCTAAGCGAGTTTGGCTCCATTTTCCGACTTTTCTGGCCACGGCTTAATGCACTGCAGCGATTCACTTCAACGGCTGAGGCCAGAAAGGTCGTAAAATGGGGCGAAATCCACCGAACCAGACGTCTCGCTGAACGACAGAGACGTTGGGCTCAATCGCGGCCCGTAAGCCGAGGACTCCCTGCATGTCGTTCGTTTCGCAAGGGAGATTTATTTCTCTGTGTGTTTGTTTGTCGCGTTTGTTTTACAAGAATTCCGTTGTCCTCTTTGTTTTGCGTAGAAGATTGCGAAGACGGCAGACAGCAGGGAGACAGGAGCTCTCCGGACCAAACTCTTGCATCCACCCCACCCAGCACTCCGGTCAAACTCGAGGAAGGTAAGTGCGGCGTGGGTTGCGTCCTCACTTCTCCATAAGGAGGTGGCGCTAAAGGGAGCTCCCTCGACGGTTTCCAAGACAATCGTCCCTCCAGAAGGTCTCGGCGGAAACGGTCATGTCCACTCTTCGCGTCGAGCGGCCAGGAAGAGCAGTCACAGCTTCCTCAAAAGCGTCCCCCCCGGTCCCTCCGACGAGCCCAGTCGCTCGAAGCGCCCCCTTTTTACGTCCGATCCACGCAGTTACCCTGCGTGAGCCGGCGTCCTCCTTGAGCTGCCAAGGGCAGAGTTGGCTCAAAGCGTCGCGACTTTGCTCGGAGGCCGAAATCCCCGTTTTTAATCCCACCTCGCTTGGATGGAGCTGTTCCTTCCATCAGTGGACGAAGCAGTCTCCGGTTTGGGGAAGACTCCCAGGCTAACGGCCCTCAGGTGTAGCCACTGGGTTTAACAATGCCCAAGCCTTGTGTGTGTCTCTGTGTGTGTGTCTCTGTGTGTGTGTCTCTGTGTGTGTTTGCTTTTCCGTGCCTCAAAGCTCTGCACTGAAATGTCGTCCCTTTGTGTGTGCAGCCATCCGTGATCGTTCGTCCCTCTGTGCGATTTGTGTATCAAGATCGGAAGCCCCCCCCTTGCCCTTCCCTAATTAAAACAGAGCCCGCTTATACAGGCAGTCCTCGACTTAACGGCCACGATTCAGCCCCACCTTTACGGTGCGAAGTGAAACGTCTGTCAAGGGAGTTGACAGCCCCATTTTTGTAGCCTTGCCGCCGTTGTTAAGCGAATCATGGCGGTTAAGTTAGCCGCACGGTTTTTGAAGGTGAATCTGGCTTCCCCGTTTTGACTTTGCTTGCCAGAAGGTCGCAAAAGGGGATCGCGTGGCGCCCCCCCCGCCTGGGACACGGCGACCGTCGTAAATATGAGTCAGTTGCCAAGTGCCTGAATTTTGATCACAGGGATGGTACCACAGTTGCTAAGCGTGAGCAACTGTTTTTTTTTTCCCGTCCCCGTTTGAACTTTTGAATGGTCACTAAATGAACTATCGAGGACGACCTGTATTTGAGAAGCTGACTCCGTGAAACGAAACACACACACACACACACACACACACACACACACTCAGTGGACGGACACGTCCAGTTGAAACTTTTTGCCTTTAACACAGAGATTCCAGATCTTCTCTCTGGGGATCAATTCGGAGAGGAAGATCTGAGTTTGCATCATCATTATGTCTATTCGCAGCCGATGAAGCAGCGCACCTGTTTTATTTCCCGGAAAAACACAGAGCAATTTGGTCCACACTTTCCAATTTACCATATCTATTGAGGCTGTGATCCGATCTGATCTGATCTATTCTTCCTCTCTTCAAATTTTCTTGGTGGTAGATACATCTATTGCATTAGAATTGGTCCCTGAGCAATTTAAGGAACTGAAAACCAGGCTGTTAAAAGACGGTTTCTTTCTTGTTTAGATCGCAGGGCGATTCCTTGCCTTATGCTTAATCCGGACGCTTTTGAAAATTAGTTACCAAATCAGAAGAAAGTCTCTAAACTGAAGGGGGGGGGGAAATGATGGCAACTTTACCATCTGTGGATTTCAACTCCCAAATGCTGGGAATTGAAAGTCCAGACAGGCGGTAAAGTTGCCATAACTGCCCATCCTTGCTCTAAAATCCTGAGGACTTCTGGGGCGCATCCCTTGTGGTTTTCTCGGCAACAGCAGGGAAATAGCACTAGCAGTAGCACTTATATACCGCTTTACAGTGGTTTACAGTCCTCTCTAAGCAGTTTACAGAGTCAGCCGATTGCCCACAACCATCTAGGTCCTAACTTTACCGACCTCGGAAGGACGGGAGGCTGAATCAACCTTGAGCCAGTCGGGATTGAACTGCTGGCAGTTGGCAGAGTTAGCCTGCAATACCGCATTCTAACCACTGGGAGGGAAGGGAAAGGGGAAGGGAAAGAAAGGCTAGCAATAGCATTTAGACTTATATCCGCTTCACGGTGCTTTACAGCTCCCTCTAAGCGGTTTACAGAGTCAGCCTATTGCCCACAACCATCTAGGGTCCTCATTTTACCGACCTCGGAAGGACCTCGGAAGGTTGAGTCAACGTTGAGCCGGTCAAAATCGAACTGCTGGCAGTCGGCAGAGTCAGCTTGCAATGCTGCACTCTGACCACTGCGCCACAACGCTCCTTTTTTGTGTCGTTGTGTTGCCTTCCTTTGAGCCGGGCCTTCAGTCTTGCCTTCAGCCTGGGTTCTCCTTGGTGTGATCAGCCCAGAGATGCGCCCCCCCCCCCTGCCTCTCCCCAGGCAATAGCCCCTTGGTCCCATGTTCTGGACACTCCTGGCAGCCTCCATTACGGGAGGCTTTGCCTTCAGCCCGGGGATGCTTCTTCCCACCGAGCCCAGCAGAGAGTCGGGAGTGCAGGATGGGATAAAGGAGAGAGGAGGAGGAGGAGGAGGAAGGAAGAGGAGGAAGGAGGAGGAGGCAGCATCTGGGTTGCACCTTCCTTAAGTGTTGCTGTCATTGGGTCTCTCCATTTCGGCCTCTTTATTCTAGAAAGATGTCTTTCCTCTTGGGTCTTTGCTCAGGGAGCCCAAGGCCAGAGACGTCTTTCGGTGTCCCTCGTCGTCTCCGTCCCCTGGGTACTGCCAGCCATCTGTGGTGAAATTATCTGTGTCCCCCTCCCCATTTCATTCTGTAACCTCTAAGAATGGCCGTAGCCATTCTTTTTCTCCGACTTGGTGGCTGTGATGGATGCATAGACTTTCTCTTTGTGCTTTCTTTTTTTTCCTTCTTCCTTTTCTTTTCCTCCTTCTTCCTGTGGCTGCCTTACAAACAGGAGGTGGATATGCTAAAGAGTACCTGTTGCCATAGTAAGTACTACGGAGTTCCCTCCTGCTTTTGCCCTGCCTTGTTTTCTCTTGCTTCGCTTCCTTTTTATGATCTTATTTTACGATTATTAATATGATTATTAATTTTGCTACGTCTTCCTCATGGTGTGCATTTGATCCGTCAGGCGCTTGGCATATTATTATTATTATTTTGAGTTTGCTTAATCCTTTCATTCCCTTGGCCGGCTTTCAGCAGATGGGAGGCACATCTAATTTGGAGTCCAGATTAGATGTGTGTAGCCGTGGTTGGGTCTTGGCGCTGTAACCCGCTCTTCACCAGGGGAGACCAAAGCCTTTCCCCAGAGGGAAGGAAGACTTTGGCTAGGGAGCTCATGCTTCTTACAACCTAACAATAATCTCTGAACCTTGGAAACCTCCTTAGGAGAGAAATACCAACATACTAAATAGGCCCATTCGCTTCTCCTTTTCCAAGCGGCCCATGTCCTCCGCCCAGAAAGACAGGTCCACTTTCCTTCTGGGCATCAGGTCCATCTCGGATGATGCTTCAAGTAAAGAAACCAGAAACCTGCATTTGCCTGGTCCTCAACATATGACGGTTGTATGTATGTGTACGGTGGCAAAACGCACCCTCATTTCTATAAAATGGAAACAGGCATTGAAATCTACCGGAATGGCTACATATTTCATGTGAGTTACGAAGAATGCATCTTAGCACTGCTCAATTCAGCAGGTCCTATTTTTTCTTCTGAAGGCTCTCCATTCAGAAACAGAACATCCCTTCAGGTATAATCTACTAAACCAAGAGGATGGTTTACTTTTTGTAACTTTTGGGTGTTTTCCACAGCCTAATTAAGAAAGTGGCTGTTTTACTATCCAGAGTGCTAGAAACAAAAAAAAATATGAGAGGAGTTAAAAGAGGGACTGGTGAAGTATTTTCAGCAAAGCTTAATTGAGCTTTTTCATTTGCCAAATGGCTTTTATCCTTTCACTCCGCTTTTAAAATTACCTAACAAAGTTTGTTTGTTTATTTTATTTATTTATTTATTTAAACTTCTAACAGTTTTCAGTTTGCTGAGTTTGAAGTCATTATGACCTAACATAATTCTAAGCTTGCAAACGAAAATGCACAATGCGCAGAATTGTTTGAATACAAATCAAAAAGGTAAAGGAGGGAACACAGCACGACGTCCCACGGAAGAGTAAATCTCTACTACATCCCCTAAATTTGATTCTAAGACCACCCCCCCCCCCCAACTTCTGCTTAGAAAAACATGAGAATGATCTGGCTAGATCTTTTCCATCTCCCGATTCACTCATGTTTTAAACAATGCCCTGTACTTAAAAGGAGCCCAACCTGGAATCTTTCCAGAATGCGCTAAACATTATTATTATTATTATTATTTTTAACCGAACGTGTCCTTCCTCTTAGGATCACAACATTGGTGAAGAACAGCCTTTTTCCTGGCAGGAGAACCAGGAGATGTCTTAGCAGAGTGAACAGTATAATTTCTGTTGCTTTGATCAAATGCATCACGAGTTGCTCCGTTGCTCTTCCTTGTGACCGCTCATGTGTCTGGCGGGGGTAGATGACTCACCCCCCCCACACCTGACCTGGTCGTCGGGACACTCTCGGGCGCCCCAATCCTCCTTCTTTTTCCTCACTTCATCTAAGCAGATCTGGACGTTCTCTTCCCCCTTTGCACATCAAGAGCTGACTTCAAGGGCCAGTCCGGAGGGTGTTTCCAACCCCCCCCCTCCGCTCCCCGGGGACTCTTTCCCCTTCTCGGCCCCCAGAGGGCTCCGGGACCCCACGCAAGTCTGGGTTTTGATCCCACACATGCAGCATTGCATTATTAGCCTTTCAGATACCAAAATTAGCTCCCGTTTGCTTGGCTGCTAGCCAAGCTGCCTGTTGGAGTCCCTGCATTCCTTTATAACACGGGTGAGCAACCATGACCCCTTTCAGGACCCGCGAACTTCCAACTCCCAGAGTTCCCTCGGCTGGCTCAGGAATTCTGGGAGTTGAAGTCCACTGCTGGTAAAGGGGCCATAGTTGCCCACCTCTGCTTTATAAGAACAGAAGGAAGAGAGGTGTTCACACACCTGTCTGAGAAAGTCCTACCTGTTGCAACCACCGTTGCTGACTCGGAGGGAGGGAGGGAGGAAGGAAGGGTTTTCATACGCCCCTGAAAGAACTAAACTCTGCCCACAACTTTGCCATTCCCTAATCCACCAAAACCGGGGGTGGCAGTTAGTGACTGTCCAGGATTGTTTAGGACATTTGGCCAAAAGTCCCTCAGGTTCATCAAGAAAAATTGAGATTGGGAGCCCCAGCAGAAGCCTCCCAGGGCTTTTCTCCACGAGCTCTTCCCTCAGACCTGGCAGAAGCTCTGGGTGATGCTGAAGGCCAACTTCAGCCTGTGCTTGTGAATCCCACGGTCTGGGGACCCTGAGAGGTCCTTGAAACTTTTTTTTTTGTTTGCTCTGTCGGTGATGCAAGTATTTCTAGTTCTCCAGGCTGTAGAGCGTCAAGCTTGGGGGGCCGCCCATCCCCCTGAACCATTCTAGAAATTCAGCTCTTCCACAGGTGGAAATTGATGCCATCAATCAGGGTACCAGGTACCCCAAAGCTGACCCCGAAACCTTGAGCGTAGTCTGAGAGTGGTCCTTCCCCTGGGCAAGATTCAAGGAAACTACCCTGCAATTCTCCACGTTTCCACCTGAAAGCAGCTGGGTTAACACCTTGAGCTTAAGATCAGGCCCCCCTCGTCCCTTTCCCTGCAGCCAGGAAAGTCCCTAAGCAAGCAGGAGGCCCCCCCCCAAAAAAAAAAAAACCTGGGAGCATTGGCCCTTTGGGGGTTCTTTGCATGCATTTTTTGGCTCGCGGTGGCAGAACGGGTCAACTGGCCACGGCCAACTCGCCGTGGGAAAATTGAACAATTCTATTTAATTATTTCAAATAAATACATTTTAATGTTTGCCCTACACATTTCATTCTGTCCCACCCTGTTGCCTCCTTCCTTGAATTATTCCATTCCACTATTTCTTCGATACTGATGTAACTCTTGTCCCTCGGTGAGTTGGCCGCGGCGAATTGACATCGATCCCTGCGGTGCTGCCTTCTCTATCAAACCGAGGCCCCTCTGAGAGGAGGAGGCCCGTGGAGAACCTGGCCGGCTTCCTCTCTCTCTCTCGGGCCACGGAGATGGGACGGGACTGCCCAGGATTGATTCCCAGGAGCAACCCCCTCCCCTCCCAGAGGCCGGTTCAGGAAGGCGGGTGCCAAGAAGCCCCCTCTTCACCCGCCTCTCCTGTCGCTTGCTCCCCCAGAACGGCCGCCCGTCCAGACGGGCCACGAAGGCGGCGACAGCATCAGCGGCGAAGCGGCCCCCTCCCAGCCAAGCCTCCCAGACCTCACCGCTCCCGACCAGCCTTCCGAAGAAGTCTTTGGGACCGAGGAGGAAGACCCCGACCTTGCCGTCCCCCAGAAGAAGGAGGGCCCTCCCGAGAGCCCCCAGCCCTGCCTCTCCTCCAGCGGAGAGCCTCCCCCTTCTCCCCTGGCCGAGGAGGGGGCAGCGGCCGAAGCCGGCAGCGAGGAGTCTCCGGGGAAGTCCCCCTCCAAAAAGAAGAAGAAGTTCCGCACCCCGTCCTTCCTCAAGAAGAGCAAGAAGAAGAGCGAGCCCTGAAGACCACCTCCTCCTCCTCCTCCTCCACCCCCCCCCGAAGGGAAGGCCTGGTCTTTAACGCATCTTCCCTTTATTAATCCCCGGAATATATCAGGTTCTACCCTGTGCTTTCTGTTTGGTCTTTCTTGTTTAAAAAAAAAAAAAGGGGGGGAGACACACGACAAATAACACTATAGCTTGACTGTTTTTTTTTTGAGTCTGTAACTGGAATTTAGCCAGCAGAAGGCGATGATTCTGTGTGCGCAAAATAAGCAGCCAAGACTGGGAGCATCCCGGGCATGTGAAGGAGGAGGGGCTTTCCCTGGTGGGAGCCCCTCGCTTAAACGTTTGAAATCCTCCCCCTCCCTCCTTCCCTCCCTCCCTCCGGCTTCCTAAATGAAGGCAACGCGCTGTGCTCCTTCCCAGGTCCGCTCTTGCTCCGGTGCAGGTGGCTTTGCGTCCGGCCGGCGGAGCGTAGGCCATTTGTGTGCAGGGGGAAGGGGGGCCCTCGCGACCGCTTCCTCCGCCTTGCCCCGAGGCTTTGCGGCCACACTCTGCCTTGCTTGGTGTCGTAACATCGCTTGAGACTGGAGCCTATTTTTGTGTCTTAAGAATGAAGTAACTTGTGGCATTTTCTTGCTCATTTCCCCCCCCTCCTCCCGCCGCCTGTTTTCTATTCAGTTTAATAATAGCCTTTTCCACAGAATAATCAGCTATTTTACTAATTTGTTTTCTAGCAAAAGCATTGTACTCAAGTCACTTATACCGATGAAAGAGAAGTCCACGTCCTTGGAAAATAAAATGTATTCCTAGCAGGCACAGACTGGTTCACTTTATTTACACGGGTCTTCCTCCTTTTAGGCTGCACCAGGGACAGATGTGGGTGCCAATCCCAGCACCAGGGACTGGTCCAAAACCCGCTTCAGAAATCCAGCGAGAGAACGAAGCCCCTTCCGAAATCAGTAAATGACCCCAACCCTTTTTTCCCCTCTTCTCCTTGACATAATGGAGAGACCGGACCACAAATCGCTCCACCTTGTCCCAAGCCAACCTTGGGTGACTCTTAAGAAGCTGAGTACCGACCTATCGGGTGACCGGTGGAGACCGTATATTCTATTCTGTACCATGCTTAAAGGAAGCGCTACCAAATCCTTAAATTTTGTTTTATTGTATGGAAAAAAAGAAAATGGAAAATAGTCCTCTAAACACCCGTTCTTACGCAGCGTACAAAATATTACATTGACATTTCGGTAATACAAAAGAAAGGAAGGATAATCAGATATATATACCCATCATCGTTCTAAAATTCAAAACGTCTTAGAAGTCCATCAAAAGGGACTTGGCTGTGGTAAGACACTTGGTGAAACACAGAAGTCGGGGCCAAGGTAGAACTTGACAGAAGTGCCTCCAGATGATGTGTTTGGTGTGGTCTCTTCCTCCAATCCACGCCCCTCTTGGGAACAAAAATCTGGAGAACTATTTTGATGCGAGCACTTTTGTCACCTGCGCATGGCGTCGGACCATCGATTTTGCAACCCCAACTTGTAGAAATGTAGATGAGAGCCTCTCAACCAGCCCCTCGGTCTCTTTGGCCATTGGTTCCATTCAAACCCTTCTCTTACCCGCCTCACGTTTCCCTAATGTTCAACAGCAAACTTCCTGTAATTTACATCCTCCTTCCCCCGTTGAACCTGCATTCTAGGACAAGAGAGTGAGAGCCTATCGATTTTTCTGTTTTATGTAATTACTACCTCGGAATCCATGTAGGAAAGGGCTTTTGCTGGTTTGTGTACTCAGGAAGCCAAAAAAAAAAGGGAGGGGGGGAAGAAGACATAATTAAAAGAAGGTCCGGGAGGCAAAAGAGGGAAGAGGCACAAGGACACGAAGAAAAGAGGGAAGAGGCACAAGGGTACGAAGAACAGAGAAAAGAGGCACAAGGACGCTGAAGAAAAGGGAAGAGGCACAAGGACACAAAAGAGGCACAAGGACGTTGAAGAAAAGGAAGAGGCACAAGGACACAAAGAAAAGAGGGAAGAGGCACAAGGACGTTGAAGAAATGGGAAGAGGCACAAGGACACAAAGAAAGAGCACCAATCTAGGTGAAGGCAAATGTGGAGAGCCTTATGGGACACAGGCAGCAACAACCTTCACCTCAAACTTAAGAGATGCCAAATCCAAGGTTAGGTCACCCAAAATGACATTGTTTGGGTCTCACGGCCTCATTGCAAAGGCCTGGTGGGCCAATCCGTAAAGGTGCGTGTGTGCATGTGTGTGAACGTCCCGCTTTGAACAAGGAAATTCCCAGGTCTTTCCAGCTGGAAGGAAGAGGACTTGGGTGGTAGGAGCTTTTTGTTCATGACAGATTGAGCATCTTCGCCATCCTATTTGTAGGAAGGCAGCTTTAACCTAAGGTCCTTTTTCATGGGTCATTGCTCAGACCCTGGCACTCTCACAAACGCGCGCGCACACGCATACACCCAGACTGGAAGGCAGAAGGACCTCGGCTCAAATACAGGCAAAAGACGGTGGAAGGCTGCTGTGAAAAATACACCGATGCCCTGGTTAGGTCTTCCAAGATCAACTCGGTTTCTTGAATTCGAGTTGAATTCTTGAGTTTCCGGGGAAACTGCCATCCGAGTAGTTTACTCCTGTTTGCTTTGCTTTGGCATGCACCGAAGCAGGATGAAGGGCAGCAAGAACAAAGAGGCACAAACGGTGAAACAAACTTCAGCTCCGGCCAGCCAGTACACTGCAACCCAAAAGCCAGTTTTAAGGACATTTGAGCAGATTTCGCCAGAGGTGCCAGCAGACCCAGTGAACTCCCCCCCCACCACCACACAACGAATTCCCAATCAGGAGCGTGACAATGGGGAGAGTTGTGCTCCGTTTGGCCAGTACCTCTGACCTCTGGAAACTGCCACCAACCACCTCCTCTTCCTGAGTGACAGGCACTTCCTCCCATGCCAGTTACCTGTTGCCGATGCCACCGGCCCAACAGCCCTCGCAAGGGCGCCCAGACTTCTTAGGATGCCCATCACGGTTCCTTTTTGGCTGTCCAGCCCTGGGGAAAACAAGAGAAGGGCTTAAGGCTGGTTTCCTAACCAGGTTTTGCCATTTTAATAATGGAGAACATTTGCAGCTCAGGGTCGACATGAGGAGTCCTTGGTGCTCTCTGAGCTTGCTTGTTTTCTTGCAGACGTTTCATGACCCAAACTAAGTGACATCATCGGTGCTAGAAGGGAGGGAGGTTTGTGGAAAGGAGGAGTCGTCGTCCTTGGTGCTCTCTGAGCTCGCTTCTAAAACTCCTGTGAAATTGCTAATGCAACGATCAGAAACCCCTTTTAAGGAAAACGATTCGTGTCGGTTCTCAAAATTTGCACACAGAACAAAATTTATATGAAGAATTAGCTGGTCTCCCAGCTTGAGAACAATTCTCTACGTCCGCGGTCCCCAACCTTTACAGCTTGACAGCCCGACGGGGGGTGGGAGAGGGGAAGCAGCCCGCCGCTCGCGCGAGTTGAGCTGTGTGTGCACACCGGCTCGCCGCGGTTACAAACGGGCCACGGCCCAGTGATTGGGGACCCCCTTTTCTAAGTAGCCCCTTTAATCTCTGGTGTTTACAGAAGTGCCTGAATGCAAAGAGGTGGATAGAGGTCACGCCACGGGCTAGTCATTCCAGCAAATGCAAGACCCGGAGCTTAGCAGCTATGCAATTCAGTTCCAGAGCCAGAAATGTGACATCTGAAGGCCAGAAAATGTAACATCTGGAGGCCGTTGGCTTACCGTAGCTGGAAACCACTGTAGACAAGCAAGGGACGACTACAGCTGCAGCTGCAAGCGAAGTAAACAAGTTAGACTGGAGAGCATGCAATTCCGCAACTTTGCGTGGGACAATCTCTACCACAAGCCTGCCAGAGCAGCCCATCACCTCCCCTGGAGCACTCTAAGCGTGTCTCCACTCTGTTCTCTTATTTTTCCTCAAGGCTGAAGACAGAGCAGTTGCAGTTCTCTCCCTCATCAACCTCTCTCTCTCTCTCTCTTAGTAGTGCCGTACAAAGAGTTTACAAGAGGGACACTTTCCCTTGAAGCATGAAAGCAGCTGCGTCTTTCATAAGGTTGCCCCGGCTACCTCTGTTGGGCAGGTGTGGAGAAACGAAGCCGCCCCACCACCAGTGTTGAAGAGGGACGCTCTCCCTCACGCAACCATGCTTTGTGGAGCACCTTTGTCACGTGGCCAGAAGGAAAGTGGGCTTTGGAATGGGCCTCGCCGTGGCCTCCGTAAAGGCAGCCTTCTCACCAGCAAGGGATGCCCCAAATTTGCTTTCCCAAAAGGCAACTGGACTTCGTTTGTCCTCGAGGACATTTCGTTTCTCATCCAAGAAGCTTCTTCAGAACTAAAGAAGCTTCTTGGATGAGAAGCGAAATGTCCTCGAGGCAAAACAAAATCCAGTTGCTTTTTGAAAACGAACTTTTGGGACAATCATGAGCTGGACGACTGACAATCTCCACAGACACCAGCAAGGGGCCATTTCCTGACAGTATTCTCTTCCATTTTCTTTTTTTGGGGGGTGTCCTTCTTTAATAAATACTACTGACAGCTCTGATCAAATGTCTTGCTTAACAAAACGGGCTTTCCCTTCCCCACCGTCCAGTCAGAGCTGAAGAAGCTTCTCGGAGGAGAAGCGAAACGTCTTCAAAGAAAAACCAGAAAGTCCAGTGGCCTCTTGAAAAAAAAAAAGCACCTTTGAGGAGCTAAGTCCCCTCTATATTTTGCACGCAAAGAAAATGGTCAGCGACGTTTACATCCCTTTCACTGTCTTGAAATCGTAACTTGAAGAAATCTCCGAGTTCAGCATAACACGTTTTTCCCGATTTCCATTGGCGGCTGACAAGTTTTGTGCGAGAAACTTACCAAAAGAGTAAAACAAGAGTCCTGCACCGAGGATGATAGTATTGGTGCTCCAGCCGATTAAAAGGAAACCAGGAGCTGACAGCATGATTGCCTGTCCAGGGAAAGTTTTTTTTAAAAAGGAGTTAGAAATCTCATTTGTCATCCCTTTCTTGCCACAGTCATCAAGTGAATCACTGCACTTGTTAGTAGTTAGTACTAACTACTAGTGGGCTGCGAACCACCGGTTGGAGACCCCTGCTCTAAAATACCCAACTTAGATACAGCTGGTCCTCCATTTACAAAAGCTCACTTAGTGACCGTTCAAAAGTTATAAGGGCACCGAAGAAAGTGATCGATGACCATTTTTCACAGTTGCAAACTTTTGGTCATGTGATCAAAACTCAAGAAGCTTGACAACTGACTCATATTTACGACGGCCGGAGCGCCCCGGGGTCGTGTTGTTCCCCTTTTGCGACCTTCCGATAAGCCAAGTCCATGGGAAAACCAGATTCCCTGAAAAAACTGGGTTACTAGCTTAACAACTGCAGTGAACGACAGGTTGTAAAACTGGGCGAAACTCACTTAGCAACCATCTCGCTTGGCAACAGTAATTTCGGGCTCAATTGTGGCTGTAAGTCGAGGACTGCCTGCGCAAATCTTTTCAAGGAACAGACTTAACTCATTTACCAATGGATGGTTTTGTGCTTTTTTTGGGGGGGAGGGGAGGGTGTTTCCGTGTGAACATGCTCAGCAGGGAACGGAAAACTTAGCATCAGAATTAAAAGATTTCAATTTGAGCATCGTCGGAGCAGAGAAATCCGAGGGGCTAAAAGGAAACTCACAATTTTAACCATCCGCAGTTCTGCTCCTGGCTTAATCCGGCGAGTGTATCCTCCCTGGATCACAGCCATGGTGACACCGATGAAGAAAAACATCTTGCCTTGTTCCAAACTAAAGACAGGGAAACACAAAAGAAACAGCCGGAACACAAATTGTTATCACAGTGGATGGACACTGCTGGATGAAGTCCGGAAAGGTCATCCCGCTTAGGGAAGGACAAAGAGGTAGTTCTTGCTTAATGACCGGCTGAAGTTATAACAGCCTCCGATGTGGTGCTTCATGGCTTGCAAAGGAACCATCACAAAATGTTGCAAGGCAGTGATGCGATCATTATCTGTTGTATTTGGCAAGCTCTTTGCACTTCATGGCCGGTTGCAATCATGGGTCAGCCTCTTCTCTGCTGGCTTCCCCAGAAAGTCACTGGGGAAGCCCTTGGCAAGAAAAGCCGCAAGCTGCTTCTGCCTGCTAAGAGGACTCCCTCACGTCTTTGTGGGCCTGATAAATACCTGCTGAAGTGGAAGTGTTGATGGACCAGAAAACCCAGCGTGTACTCCAGGCCAGAAAATAGGAAGAGGTACAGGAAATACACCAAGCCCAGGATCTGGAGACCTGCGGGAGGAATAAAACCATCAAGTCTGATTTGTAAACGTCAACAAAACCTCTCTTCTTCGCAAACTATGGGTTGGAATTGGCTTCAGATGGGGAATTATGAGACGAGGGTCAGGAATTCTGACAATTGGGGTCAACCGGTCCTTCTGAATTACTGTTTTGCAAACCAGGTTAAAGACAGATTCTCCAGCGTCAAGCCCGATTCTGGGATTTCACAGAAACACAACTGTGGCCGTAATACAACTTACGGCCACAACTGAGCCCAAAAGTTAGGTTGCTAAGGGAGACTTTCGTTCAGCGAGTTTTGCTTCATTACATGAACTTCCTTGCCACTGTCACTCAGGGGATCGCTCCCGGTGTGAAGTGAATCTGGTGTCCTCCTGGATTTTGCTTGTCAGAAGTTCGGGAAAGTTCGGGATCAACCCTAACTCACGACACGGCAACCAGAGGTGGGCTTCACATAATTTAACAACTGGTTCACCTGGTGCAGAACCAAAAATGTGAGCGCTTGAGCGCAGTTTCCGCACAGCTTCTCCAGAAGCCTCGATGAGTAGAGCCAGCGAGGCGTGCGAATCAGCTGGGCTGCATGGGTGGGGCGAGTGAGCCAGAGAGTGAGGTATATAGGACGGGATAGCACCGGGGCAGGTGGACAGGGCCAGCTGGCAGTCGGAACTACCGGTACGGGCGAACCGGTCCAAACCAGCAGCAGCCCACCTCTGACTGCAACCATCAGAAATATGAGTCAATTGCCAAGCATCTGAATGTTGAGCATCAGGTGAATTGCCCCTTCCTTGAAAGGGGCACAGCTGGGCAGCATAGAGGGAAAGAAAGAGAAAAGAGTCTCTTTGGGAGACGGAGAAAGCCAAAGGGGGCCATGGCGCTGTCTGAGACTCCAAAAGACTCGATCCTGGCACGTTTCTTGAAATTTGATAAAGCGTGCATTTGGCTGATCTTTCTCAATGGTTGGCTGAATTACCTCAACCTCATCTTGCATCTCCGTTTATACCGAAGGCCGGCTCGTCTTGGTTGGGGGACCCAACATCACGCTCAGGGGAAAAGATCCCAGAGAGGTTTGCAGGATCACTCAAAGGAGTACCCAATGGATCCTAACAGCAAGGACAATTAACCAGTGGAACGAGTTGACACCAGAGGTTGGGGATGCTTCATCACTGGAGGTTTTTAAGAAGAAACTGGACAGTTACTTGTCTGAGGTTGTATAGGTTCTCCAGCTTGAGCAGGGAGATGGACTAGAAGACCTCCAAGGCCCCTTTCTGCTCTGTTCCTGCTCTGCTCTATATTCTATATTCCCCATTCCATTTACTCTACTCTACATTCCATTCCATATTCCCCATTCCATTCCGTTCCATTATATTCTAATTTTTTTTTTAAAAAAGAGTCCTCATAAGGCAACCCAGGACAGAACATGGAGAAAGACTTACTGTTTCTGGAAGGTCCTCCCATCTTCTGATGTACTGCAGAGAACTGGAACAAGGCCCAGGGACTGATCAGGTTGAAGGCCGACTGAAAGCCAGATCCCACGGAGGACACCTGCCCAACGCAGAAGAAAGACACCAAGATAGTGCTGAAGGGCATTTCTGCCACCCTCCCATACGCTTCCACAGACATGTTGAATATCCTACACGTAGCTGTTGGTTACCCCAGCAACCAGGGACCCCCAATTTCAGATCTCCTTATCTATGTCTTCTAAATACATCTACAAGCTACTGTATTGGTCAATATACTTCAAGAAGACTTGGGATCCATGTGCTGTAGACCCTGACCAAGCCCACCACTGACACCTCAAGTAGCGTACAAGGTCAAGGAATCCTTGCCATGGTTTTCTTGGAGTCGGTCATGAGGTTGAAGGATCTCGGAGATATTCTAGGTCAAATCTCCTGCCCTCCCAGAAATCCTTACTCAATCTCAACCTTTGCTTGGAAACCTCCAATAATGGCCTTAATGACACCAGCAGTCAGGATGTCCCACTGCTGAAGAACATTAACAAACGGGAAGTTCCTCCTTTGTTTGATGTCTGGAGACCCACCTGAAGAGCTTTCACCTATAGGTTCTTGTGTCTTCCACACCTTCAAATCGAGGAAGGGGCTACCCCTGCCCGCTTCCAGTTTTTCAACTAGCTAAGTGCATAGATCAGGGGTCTCCAACCATGCATGGCAGTTTTGTGTCTCTGGAGATTCTCAGTCATCCAGGTCCTGGTTGTCCCAAAGGTGCTGAAGAAGCTTCTTGGATGAAAAAAACATTAACGTCTTCGAAGAAAAACCAGCAAGTCCAGTTGCCTCTTGGAAAAGAAAAGCACCTTTGGGATTTAAGACTTCTGGACTTCAACTCCCAGAATTCCCCAGACAGCATCTGGGAGTCGAAGTCCACAAGTCTTAAAAGTCCCCAAGTTTGGAGATCCCTGGCGTAGATGGATCCATACCATCTGTCCCGTGCAAGGTCCAACCGTCTGCTTCCCTCTTCTGGAAGCAGTTGACCTCCAACAGGACATCCATTGTTTTATTTTCTGATTCATTTCAGAAAAAAACGTATTACCCGTTTTTCCTTCGGGAGCGTCTCCGGCAAGCAGGTGAAGATGAACAGGAAATCAGCCACAGCGAAGAAGGTGGCAAAGATGGCGGCCCTCGTGTAGAAGACCTGGTCCTTCTCCGTCTCCAGAGCGAGGAAAGCGCCCAGCATCGGTCCGAGGGTGAAGCCCAGGGAGAAAGCCAGCCCAATCATGGCCTGGAGGGAGGATTCAACAAACGTCCTTTGGCTAACTTGCCTCCTTCAAACAACGAAACCTGGCCCAAACCCCTCACCTGGTTTCTCCTGGGTGCGCCCCATTGTTCATCAGTATTTTCAGGAACACAAAAGCAATGTGTGTGTTTTTTTTAAATGTGGGTGCATATTTCTTTCAGCCACATACTATAACCCCAATTCACCGAATTATTAATCATGCACTAAATAATTATCAATAATTATCTAATTATAATTCATAATTATATATTTTTCCCTTTGCGACCACCTGATGAGCAAAGGTCAAGGCGGGGAAGCCAGATTCACTCAGCAACCGTGGTTACTGACTTAACAACGGCAGAGATTCCCTTGACGCCGGCAGCGAGAAAGGTCGTACAACGGGACGAAACTCACTTTCGCCAGCGGCTCGCTTAGCAACAGAAACTGGGGGTTCCATTGTAGTCGTACATCGAGGGCTACCAATAAAATGGTTGAGAGGCTAGTTCCTTGTCCTTACTACGCTAGCAACTGCATCCGAGGAGGAGGATTTGTTTCCGAAAGGGTGTCTTTCCTGCCTGAGCAATGGGGTTGGACTAGACCTCCGAGGTCCCGTGCAGCTCGGATCTTCTCGTAAAAATAAGAAGGACTCACCATGCCTTTGCTTCGAGCTTTCGGACACGGCAGATCCGCGATGACGGCCGTGCAAAGGCTGACGTTCCCTTTACTGACCCCGCCAAGGATTCTGGAGCAAAGGAAGAGTTCGAAACTCCTGGAAATGGCCCACAAAGAATAGGAGGCCACCAGGCCAAGCTGCAAGGGGGGGGGGGGGAAAGAGAGAGATATATTTTGGCCTCCTCGGACAAGAGTTTACTGACTCTGGGGCAGCTTCTTGGTCTGTTCCACTCAAGAGGAAACAGCTCAGGTACACGCACAGGGAGGCCTCAACTTACAACAGTTCATTTAGTGCCTGAAGTTACCCCCCCCCTGAAAAAAGTGACTTGCACACACACACACCCCACACACACACACTTAATGGACCGTTTCTCGCACCCCACGGTCACGTGTGATTTACATTCGGATGCTTGATGACTGACTCGCATTTACGATGGTCACAGTGTCCTGGGGTCACATCCTGGGATCTCCTTGGACAAACAAAGCCAAGATTCGCTTAACAACCTCGTTACTAGTTTAACAGCATTCTGCATTTTACAGAATGCAGCATTGGAGGCTAACTGCCGACTGCCAGCAGTTCGATCCTGACCAGCTCATTGTTGACCCTTCCTTCCTTCCTTCCTTCCTTCCTTCCCTCCCTCTCTCCCTCCCTCACCCTCCTTCCTTCCCTCCTTCCTTTGTGATTAGAATGCAGTACTGCAGGCTGACTCTGCCCACTGCCAGCAGTTCGATCCTGAGCAGCTCAAGGTTGGCTCAGCCTTCCATCCTTCTGAACTCAGTCAAATGAGGACCTAGATTGTTGGGGGCAAGAGGCTGACTCTGTAAACCGCTTAGAGAGGGCTGGGAAGTGGTGTATAAGTCTTAAGTGCTATTGCTATGGCCTCCTCTCCCCTCCGGCTGAAACCAACATACCGCCGTGACCAGCAGGGCCGGTCGCCTCCCAAAGGAATCCGAGGCAGCTCCGGTGAGTGGCGAGGCCAGAAACTGAAGCAGAGAAAACAGGGAGCCGATGAGACCTGGAAGAGATCGGAGGTGGAGATGTTCGGTGGGTTGCAAACCATCTTCTGCCCACTGACCCCAACTTAGTTTACCTCTTTTTCCCACCACTAAGTAAGGTATTTAAAGCTGGGCAACTTTTAAGACCTGTGGACTTCAACTCCCAGAATTCCCCGTGGGAGAATTTGCTGGGGGATTCTGGGAGTTGAAGTCCACGGGTCTTAAACGTTGCCCAGATTGGACACCCCGGTTTTAAAGCCATGCTTCTAAAAAAGCATCGGAGTGGGAATGCAGGTCCAACTTGCCACGAGACAAGAATTACCCCCAATTTCGAAGAAATGGTGGAACAGAATCATTAAAGAAAGGAGGGACACCCCGAGAAGTGAGTGACAAAAAGTAAAATAAAAGTTTGAATAAGTTTTAAAGAATGGAATCGAAGCATTGAATTGTCTCGCGGAGAGTTGGCCGTGGAGAAGTGTCCCGTTCTGTGCTGTTGGGTCCCTCCACCAGAGAGGGGAGGGCAGGGTTGACCCCCAGTCTGGCCAGGGACCTATCTCCGAGACCCAAAATGCCCTTCAGGCGGAGGGTTTCCTCCAGGCCAGGTGCCAACTGAGACGCCGCCCTGCCACAAAGGGAATTCCCTACCTCCAAACAAGACGCTGTTGTACTTCCTTTCTGGCGGGATGCCAAGGCTGCCACTGAACCAGTCCACGCTGGCTTGCACCCTCCTGTAGAGTCCGTCCTGGGGAAGGAAGAAAAAGGGATTGGGCAAGGGGGGGAGGGGTTAGGGGAGCCATCTCCAGCCCCATTCCTTTCTGCCAGAATTATTTTGGTATTTCGGGCGGTCTCCCAGGATTGGAGGGGCTGCCCCAAAGGTCATCCTATTCTCCAAAGCCCCAGAAGGCAGGAGAAGAAAGCCATGGATGGGAACTCATCGAGGAGAGAAGGAGAAACTCCCTGATAATTAGAAAAATTAACCAGTGGAACCTCTTGCCTCCAGAAGTTGTGGATGCTTCATCACTGGAGGTTTTCAAGAGGAAACTGGACAACATTTGCCTGAAATGATACAGGGTCGCCTGCTTGAGTAGGGGGTTGGACTAGAAGACCTCCAAGGTTCCCTTCCAACTTTATTCTGAATTGAGTCCTAGCCCTGACTTAGTTCCTTTCTCTCAGCGCTTCACAGGGTTGTTGTTTGGGGGCAAATAGGAGGGGGAAGGTGTGTTGGATATATTTGAGTTATTTTGGGAATTGATAAAGGGGGGATATCAATCAAATCATCCTGCCAAGATGGGAAGCAGACTATTCTGTTGCTTCCCTGATCCCAGAAACACCTTCCCCTCCCGTGGAAAGCATCACTTCAAACATCCACCCCCGCCAAGTGCATCCTCAGTATTGCAGCCTCCCCACCCCCCACAATATATCAAATAATCTTCCCATATTTCATCTCTTATCTATAAACAAAGCTTCAAAGCTTCATCATTCAGTCCTGATCTCAGCAAAAGTCCAGAAGAGTTAGCCGCGATCAAAAAAGCCAACTTTAGATTCCTTCCCTTTACCTTCCTTTTAACAATCTTAAATGGGTTGGGTTTTGTTTTTTCTTTTTTTTTCTTTTGGTATTCATTCATTCATTCATTTATTAGATTTATATACCGCCCCATTCCAAGGACTCGGGGCGGTTTACACTTAAAATTCTTTTAAAACCCTGTTTTAAAATTAACCCATAAAAATTAAAACCAATTTAAAAACCCCTCAGTCAGGAAAG
>JANHFL010003265.1:112117-122323 GCA_032468155.1 Oxyrhabdium leporinum | reverse complement strand
TCCCTCCCTCACTCTCTCTCATCAAACTTACACAGCCACCCATCTCACAAATGAGACTCTCAACAGTGTACAATAAGACAAGGAATTGGAAAGAAGTCTGAAGGAGGAGGAAGACCTCGGTGTCCTCTGAGCTTGGTGGTTTCCTTGCAGACATCTCATTACCAAACTAGGGAACATCATCCGTGCTAGCTAACTAACAACACCTTAAACAATTAAAAAACAACTTTAGCAAGATTTTTTAAAAAAACCGCACAAAGATATTTTTTAAAAACCCCCCAACATAAACGATAGCTGGGATGCCACATCCCAAGGAACTCCCAAATCTCCAACCCCTGTAAGCCAGATGTGGCCTGTTGACTGACCACCGCCCAACATTTCTTGGAAAGGAGAGCTGTGTTCTTAAATTGGTGCCTCCTTCCAGCTGTGGCCATTTCCCCTCCTCTGATAAAATCCCCAGGCGGAAAGCAGAGCGCCGAGCAAGGAGTTCTTGCATCCAGGGGGGGAAAAAAAAGAAGGAAGCAGAAGGAAGCGTGTTTCCTCACAATGGTACGTAATTTCAGAAGAATCTGAGCAATTTTCGAAGGAACTAAGCTATAACCGAAGTTGGGGAAAGGAGTTTTCTGCTGGGGATTGGCATAAAATAAGGAGGAGATCTGTTTGGTACCTTGAATACCTTATAAAGTAGTAAAGGTGGGATTTAAAAAAATTAATAAATAAAGTAATGACTAGTCAGGGGGCGAAAGAACACTTTTTAATCTTAGCATTGCTGGCTGTAGGGTCCCAACAGGTCATAGATATTAGAACAGAATAGAATAACAGAGTCAGAACGCAAGGGACCTTGGAGGTCTTCTAGTCCAACCCCCTGCTCAGGCGGGAGACCCTAGACCATTTCAGACATAAATGCTGTCCAATCTCTTCTTAAAAACCTCCAGGCTTGGAGAATTCACAACTTCTGGAGGCAAGTGGTTCCATTGGGAGTTAACGTTGAGGAACATTTTGAGGAGGAGGAGGGGGGAGTACAGACTTCCTGCTTGAAAGACCTGAGACCACCTAGGTTTCCCTCTCCTGCAGCTGTTGTGCCCAAAGTAAGGGAAGAGAAATTGAAAAACCTGCAAGTCTTAAGCTGAAAGAAGATTGAAAATAGAATAAAAGAATCAGAAGGGACCTTGGAGGCCTTCTAGTCCAACCCTCTTGCTCAAGCAGGAGACCCTATACCGTTGCAGAAAATTGGCTGTCCAGTCTCTTCTTGAAACCGCCCCCCCCCCGCCCCAGTGATTAAATAAATCCTCACCGTTGTAGGACTTGTGTCCCTACCGTAGTGTTTTCCAACCTTACAACTTTTAAGATGGGCGGACTTCAACTCCCAGAATTCCCCAGGCAACTCAGCAATTTTTAACTTTGTGTGGTTCGTCAGCTAGCTTACTACTGGCCGGGGAATTCTGGGAATTGATGTCCATAGGTCTTAAAGCGCGCTGGCTAGGGAATGCTGGGATTTGAAGTCCGCCCACCTTAAAGTTGCTAAGTCTGAGAAACGCTTTCTTAGTTTGCAGCCTCAGAAGACAAAACAGAACTAGAAGAAAAGAACATGGAAGATTCTTAATTTCCCAGTTTCTTTGAGTGTCTCTCACAGCTCTCCGGGGCCCATCAGCTACGTAATAGCTATCTAGGTTCATTAAACAGGGGTGGGGGGCAGGGGGTAGGGGGCATTTCATGTCAGTGCCTTATGGCCAGGGTCTCCAACCTTGGTAACTTGAAGACGGGTGGACTTCAATTCCCAGAATCCCCCAGCTGTCTTGAGAATTTGGAGGATTCAGGGAGTTGAAGTCCGCATGTCTTCAAGGTGCCACGGTTGGGGACCGCTGCCTGATGGGATCTGTGGTGTCACGCTGTCCATGTGTCTCTCTCTTCCAGAGGGAGTGTCTTTCCATCCATATTGGTCAGGCCGGGGTCCAAATGGGAAATGGCTGCTGGGAGCTGTATTGCCTGGAACACGGTATTCTGCCGGATGGGACCATCCTGAAAACCGACAGGCCAAACCAAGCCAATGATTCGTTTGAGACCTTTTTTTGCAAAACGGGGGCCGGGAAACATGTCCCCCGAACTGTGTTTATAGATCTGGAACCAACAGTCATAGGTAATACACAGAGTGAGTGGATGGATGGATGAATAGATGGGTAGAAGGTTGGAAGGATTGATGGCTGGATGGATGGATGGAAGGAAGGAAGGAAGGAAGGAAGGAAGGAAGGAAGGAAGGAAGGAAGGAAGGAAGGAAGGAAGGAAGGAAGGAAGGGTTGGAAAAATTATCCATCTGGTTCAGTTCCAAGCAGGGAGAAAGTCACTGGAAACATGGAGGCTGATTGGAAAGATGGTTTATTGGTATTGAAAGTTGGTTTATTTATTATTGATGGACAGGACCACATGGGTGTGAGGTCCTGGGCAGCTGACCATATGGAGTTGAGAATGAGGGTTATTTATACCTTCTCTTGCCCTTGAGCTTCCTGTTCCTGTGCAAGAAATGTATTCTATTGGCTGTAGTCAGACTCCCATGGGGCCATGTGGGGTCATGTTTGTCTGAATCAAGTTTGGTTGAAGTCTTGAGGGTGATGCAATGTCCCCAGGTGATTTTACAATGCAATGAGCCCTGCTGCTAGATAATCCTATCTGGAGGGTCATGTCTTAATCCCATCACCCTGGAGCTAGTCTTTTGTCTTGTAGATAGGCTGGGGCTATTAAGAAAGGTGGGGGCTGCTTTCCAAAAGCATGTTTCTCCTTTAGGGAAATATAATATTCTGCCTTTTTAATATTTTCTAAAATATTTCATTCTTCTAAGAGGGTGGGTGCTAACTTTCTACATTGATTTTCCTGCAATTCTGTCCATCTGTGGTTTTATTCTAGCATAGTACCACAGCACTTCTAAATCATGTCCTCATAAATTCTATGCACTTATGTATTGTAAGCAAAACAAAAAGACTATATGGAACATGACAACTGATAAATTTTCAAATACAATTCCAATAGCTGTACATATATTTAATGCCCCATGCCTGCTATGCGTGATTTATTCAATATCTGAAAAAGTGACTTTAAGACAGCTACTTCTTCTATTTGATCATTAAGGTCAATAATACTTCATTTAATGTGAAAAAATATATTTCCTAAGTAAGTTTGATTTACACTATAACAACAAAGAATAGTTTTCTTTTCTTTTTTAAATGTCAAAAAACTTTTCAAATATTAAGCATTTGTTAAATGTTTCACTAAACTAAATGTAATGTTTGGACTAGTTGAGTATTAAGTTTTTAAGGTCCAGTATCTAACCTTAAAACTGGATGCTTGAATATTTTTTTATAAATGCCAGTATTTTTCCAAGTATTCTTTTGGCATTTACAACTAGAACATAACCAGCATTCATCTTTTCCAGAACTGAAGTCCATATGAAAAAGACAAAATTATAATGATTAGGCAGCATCATTTGTATGGCATGAAATCACTGCTAAGTTTCAAGACAATATTAATATTTTCTCCTGAGAATTTTAGTACATAGTGTGATTATTCAAAGCTGGATGAAGACATAATATTCCCTTGTTATCCATTTCCAATTAAGGAAAATTGGAAAGAAAGGCAAGTACTACTGTGGCCATAATATAACATGAAGCATCAGAACAAATCACAATCAAGTGATTCACTCACTGAAGACAATATAATACATTCTTTAGCAGTAAAATACTCTAATTAAACAATAAAGTGATACTACATTATGGAAATTAACTTTATTTTACATTGAATTCCAAAAGCATAAGAGGGAGGATTAAACAGAGTAAGAGAATGACTCAAAGAATATGGGAAATACTATTCTGAAATACTGCAGTCTTTACACAAGGTGAATGAGCAATTGTTTCAAAAATATTAGTAAAAATGTAAGACTTTCCTGTTAAAAGTATCTTTCCTCTCTACTTATGGACATGAATAAGTTAGCATTGTAAATTGGGGGAAAAGAAGTTTGTAGCATATTGTTACAAGCAAAAAATAATCAACTTTTGCTTCTCAACTGCACCACAGATACACATAGAGTAACTGGTGGATTTACATCTGATTTAAAGCAGTTGATAGCTATTTTCAAAAGGCCAGCACAAATCCATCTCCTCATTATCCTCCTCATTATCACCTTGACCAACATGCAAAGTTATTACAACTTAATAGCTTTTCTATCCTTTGTCATCTTTCCCTGTCATTTTCAGTTACCAGATTCTTGGGTGACAATTAAATATTCAAACTTACATTTTTAAAAATTCTTCCTATACATTTTGTTGGTTTATGCAGAGAACATATAGCTCTACAGAGAGGCCCACTGAGTAATGAAATAACGTAGCAGGAGCTGACAAACTGTTCAGGTTCTATATATTACTACGCATTGGCACAAATAATAAAAAGTTAATATATTTTTTTAAATGCACTTTAAGTAAATCTAACAATCACATTGCCAGATTTTGCAAAAACCTCTGAAATGTTAATAGTTAAAAATTTAGAGACAAATGATTATACATATTGACTGGTTTTTGTTCAAATAATTTTAGGCATGCTTCTTTCCTTGTTCTAATGCACCTTTTCAGCCCACAGCAGCCATACCTCAGTGAGCAAACCCCATTTTTTCTGATCAAATATATTCTGATCATTAAACTAAAGCTGAACAACTATGCCCATGAACAAGGAAACAAAACCTATTGAATTCAGGAGGACTTTGTTCTTGATAAAAATGAATTGGATTAGGTCACAAGGATAGAATGTTAAGCAGATTAATGTACATATAACTTTCCATTTCATCCCTGAATGAATAAAGGCATCATCTGGGATGGAACTGCAATCATAGCGTAAGGGGAAGGATCAGTCCTTTCTCATATTTCCCATGGATCTCTCCCAAATTATTTGTCCCTGAGTAAAGAAACATCTACAAGGGATAATTTCTATTGTCAGAGAGAAAGAGAGGAAAAGCTTCCATGAAGTGTACCAACAAATCCTTCAGTTCTTCCTTAAGTAGCTTTTTTTTTTACTTAAAAGCAAAATGATCAAATTGATATTTCAATTACCAGGGCTCGACTAGGAAAATACAAAGATTTTGCCCATTTTGCTAGGAAATTTATTTTCTCACAAAACTTTTATTCATTTTGTGGAGCTTTTTTAAACCATGACCTATTTTCGAAAGCACTTAAAACATTCCCAGCATTCTTCCTCATCCCTGAAAGACTATTTATCAGTTGCAGTTCCACAAATGTCCAAAAATAGCTGACAACAGACAATTCTTTGCAAATTTAGAGAAGGATGTCAGAGTCTTGGATTGGTCTAATACTGTACTTATATCAATTTATACAGAATTATTACCTTCTGAAATGCATTAAAAGATACTAAAACATACATGTTTAAATTAAAATCCACTGGTATTGCTGGCTTTCGATAAAAGGTGCATTGTTTGTATTATTAAAGACTGCATTCCTATGCATCTATGAAAAGGAGTCTGCTGAGTCCTAGGCAGGTTACTTCTTGGAAGAGATACCGATAGAAAGGCCAAGAATGTCCACAATATTACCTCCTGAATGCTTTTCAGTGGGAGATAACATGATAGTAATATGTTTAAGAGTTGGACTGGGCTCCTTACTGTTCCATGGATAAATAGTCTTGATCCCAACTGTCCACATTTCTTCCACAGCCATTTTTTAGAAATCGCTGATCTCATCCATCATCTGTTCTCCTTCCCTTCTTCAATCCTCTTGAACCTCACCAAGCATAATTCTTCATCTATGACTGATCACTGATTCTTTTTACGGTCTGTGGTATTGTCTCTCAAGCCTTACTTTGAAGGTATCCTTTCTTTTACTTGTTCTCAATGTCCAGTTTTTACACCTATCACTACCAATGGAGAACCTACTACTTCAACTATTCTGATATTTGTCGTAGAAATATTCTTATAATCCAGTCTAAATCCATCATTGTCTTATTCTTTAGCTAGGATTATAGCACATTGTTCACCTGCATCTGTTCTTGAGGTTAAAAACAAATTTACCAACTTCATTTCTTGATTGTTAAGCAAGAGTTCACTAAACATGCTGTTGACTCTATCTTTTGTAATGTTTGTATTAAAATTTAAAGCATTTTTTCACGTTCCATTTTTACTTTCCTTATGAGCTCTCTTAACTCTTCTACACTTTTACTAAACAAAAAGATGCCATCTATATATTGTATATTGCAATGTTCTGATATCCAGTTTTAATTCTAGTTCTTATAACTTCCAACCCGTTCATTCTGAATACATTTGGTGTACAAATTAAAAATGATTTGAGGATGATATGCATCTTTTTCTCTTTCCAACCCTGAACCACTCTGTTTCTTCAAATTAAACTATAATAGCTTCTTATTTGTTGTAATAGCATTAGCATGTTTCACATTCTGGACATGATCTAAACAATCAAAGACCTTTCTGTAATTAAGGAAGAAAAGGTCCTCCTCCTTAGATAATCTTACTCTATTATATACTTTTAAAATCTGTTTTATATTCTCTATCATATTCCTCTGCCCTTTCTGAAGCCCATATTTATTTAATATTTCTATTTCCATACATGAATCTAATCTTCTTTCTCCCTCATCCCCGGCACCCCTAATCCGTAGACCACTCTGTCTTATCCCATATTTATTGACATGATACAGTAAGCATTTCAACTACTTCTTTTCCTGAAGCTTTAAACTATCTGGTGAATATTCCAAATGAGTCTAGCAAGCTGGTTTATTGTCTCTCATACCTCAAATTACAGCCACAACTGAATCCATTGCTAAGCAAGAAAGTTGCTAAGTGAATTTTCTCTATTTTACGACCTTTCCTTAGTTGTTAAGTGAATAATTGCAGTTAGTAAGTTAGTAACATAGTTGTTAAGTGAATGCAACAAATATTGTCTTTGCTTATCAGAAGGTCCCAAAAGGTGATTCAATGACCCTGGGACATTGCACTACATTCCAGTTGCCACTCATTCTAATTTTGATCATGTGACCACAGGGATGCTGCGATAGTCCTAAGTGTGGAAAACAATTATAAGTTCCTTTTTTCAGTGCTGTTGTAACTTCAAACAGTCACTAAACAAATGGTTGTACATCAAGGACTACATGTATGTGAGAAAATTTGGGGAAAGTAATAAGCAGACAATTGTTTCCAGAATGGTGAATAAAATACTATTGCTACAAACCAATTTCCACAGCTAATTTATACTAAAGATTCAAACATTATCTTCATTATAATTGCTATTTGTCATGATAGGGTTGCTATTGTGGAGTATTATATAGGCAGCATCCACTAATCTTTATGTTATGAACTTTTCATGTATTACAGACTATACATCATCTTTATCATATTTGTGAAAAATGCAGTCTAGAATTTACCAGTCAATTTGCTCCATTAAGCTGGTGGCAAGACCTTTATACCTTTTTGTGTAACTATGACTCCTAATTTGTCTTCTTCATTCTGCAAGTAAAAGAAGCCATGCATATTAGACTAGGTAAGCACAATCAAGGAGCACATTAATGCATTTCTGAGTTCCATACAAATCTAGATGGAGTTTTATGATGCCACAATGGGAATAGCATTCTAGCATAATTTCAGCTAGTCAGTATTTTTCAAAAATGTCTATTGGGATAACTAAAAGATAAATCTAATAAACCAATTAGGCTTAATTTAAAATGGAAACACAAACTTCTGATCTTCTGATAGTTATTTCAAAGAGCAGAACACAAGTCAAAGCACTCCTGTTTATCATTTACATCAGGGGTTTCCAACCTGTGGGCTGCAGCCCACTAGAGGAATGTACCGGGCCATGGAAACGGGCCACGTGCACAAATGGAGCTGTATGCGCACACGGAACCATGCCCTCTCCCCTCCCCACTGGTATACAAAACCAGAAACAATCTGGAACTCTTATTTATATGACATCAGTTTATTGCTTAGTATGTCTGTTAGCCTAAATTCTCATTTCTTCTCTTTGTTTTACGGTTACTTCTCTTTATAATTTGTAATGAATGAATTTATAATTCATTCAACTGATAAATTTCTACTTTAATAAATGAGATTACTCATTTGTATTGTACAAAGAGTGGTTTTATTCTTTAAACAAGCTTAACTATCCTAACACCTAGGGTGAATCTCTGGAATGTAAAACTGTACATATAATCCAATCCAATCCAATCACATCAAGCACACTGCAGAGGAACTAGGGAAGCACCAAAACTGCATCTACTTCCAGGGACTGAATTTCTGATTCTTCAAATAGTTTGCTCCAACCAGATCACCACAGTGGGAGATCATTCAGACTCATTCCTTGGATGAAAAGAAAGCTAAAATGAAAAGAAAGCTCCCTTCATTATCTGCATGGAGTTTAAATTCCTCAAACTTTATCTTTTATTAGGCTAGTCCAACATTTACAGAAAAGTTGGATCACTGTGGAGATGCAATGGTATATGGATTCTGGACAGCAAAAGAAGTGGAGAGGAAAAATGCATTCAGTCTTGTAAGATTCTGTTAATGTAATTTTAAAGATAGAGCTAGTATTCATAGTTGTACTTATTGTCTGGACTACCTTGAAGGGTTAAGAGGGATTATGTAAGAGGAAGGATGAGTTGGTTGGTTGATAAGAAGTGATAAAGATGTTTATAAGTAACAAAAGTATATGTGACTAAAAAGAAAGGAAAAAATCTGAGTTAAATAGAAGCTTATTTAGAAGCTACTAGAAGATATCTTATTTCAATGATGAAAAATAGGGAGTGGGGGAGATGGGCTGAAATGTAAAATTAATGATCTATTTTCAAAGATCTCTCAATTCTAGACTGAGTGGACTGCAAAGATTACCCTGATCTGAGGAAAATCTATTGATCACTGAATCTAATTCTCCTCTTCTTCCCTCTCTTCTCCACCATCTCATTTAATGGAACTATCCACTTCTGTCTTGTTACAATCATTAGTGTCACAATCACCATTAGTAGCACATGATCTTCCCGAGTAGAAGTTCAGAAACAGACCCGATCTCTTCTGATTCTGATTTAGAGCAGTGCTGGTTGGATTAACTTTATTTTTTAAGGTATGTCACACATTCTTTCATATCCTAAATTCCTTGGAATCTGTTCAAGTCAAATGCTCTACCCTTAATAGGAACTATTTCTGTTTAAAGATGATATATGCAGACTAAAGGTAAGTGCTACATTACTTTGTTCCATTGCAAGTAATTGAGCAAAAATATATTGAAAGGCTGAGTAGCTACACCAGCATTAAATATTAATTTGCTATTATGATTCTAATGTGGAAAGCAATATACTTTTATATTATGGTCAGATATGGGGATTAATATATGAGACTGCAATTTTGCATATACTTACCCAGGAATAAATTCTTTTTAATTCAATACTGGTTTTATGTAAAATTGCATAACTTTTGATTCTGACCTTAACTGAATTAAACACTGAACATTAAATAGCAATCAGTATGTGCCCCATTCCTCAAAAGCTAAATTTCTTGCTGTGCTAAACAGTTAACCTGTTAACAGTCACAATGAATTATGGGAAATCTTGATTCCAGATGGAATGTTAAAATTAAATTGTGTAGGATTGTATTATCATGGACTGATTTTGAAAGCATCCTCGCCATTCCTAATTTCCAGGAGCAACAATTCAGGAAGAGATATGGGCAAACAAATTTCCCTGAAATTCCTGCCTAGTTAAGATAATGGTAAAATAAACTGTCATCTTTCTCAGGGGTGTCAAACATGTGGCCCGTGAGCCAGATATCTGGCCCAGGCAGGCCACACCCATCCCAATACATCATGATACGGACTGCGATGCGATTGGGTTTGACACCTCTGGTTTATCTGCTTTGTAAGTTGTTGTTTCTGAGGAGTGGAATGAATGAATTTAACTTAAGAACTTAAATAGAATCAACTATCCTTAATGTGGTATTACCATTTCTTTTTAATACAAAGGAAGAAATATAATTGAAAGGTAATTGTATATTAACTCTTGTTCTGAAAACAAATACAACATAACTTGACAAAACTTTCCTAATTTACAAGTGATGAAAATATCTTGAAAATGATTAATTATTAAACAAAGACAATACAAATAACTTTTTCAAGCACAATATGTTATTTTGTTGCAAAGTCTGGGGAAAAATGGATATTTCTGTTA
>JANHFL010003265.1:96294-112017 GCA_032468155.1 Oxyrhabdium leporinum | reverse complement strand
AGCCCCTCGGGCTCGGGGGCGACGCTTTTCAACCCAGAAAGAGGCGCTAGCAATAATAGAGCTGTCCAGGCAGCTGCGCTCTTCGGCTCCTTAACTTCAGCTGCTCGGGAAAGCGGTCAGGCTGCGACTGAACCAACCCAGGAGGTTTCTGCAAACTCCTTAAAAAAAAAAAAGCCAACAAAACTACCTCCTCCCTGGTCCCCCGCCCGCCTCTCCCTCCTGCTTCATCACATGAGCAGAGCCCCGGACACGCCTTGCAGCATCAAACCTGGGAATCAAGGAAAAGCCGGGCGGGGAGACAGGCCAGGGAATGGCTAATATCCCAGCACCTTTGGCAGAGGCAGCGCCGTCTGGGTCTCCCTATTTCCCACCCTCGAGGTCGTCCTTCGACTTGTGCCCAGGTTCAAAAAGATGAGGAGTCACTCTGATCCCATCACTCCCATAAATAGACTTCATTTCTGAATTCCATCATAAAACGGGGGGGGGGGGGAGGCTTTATGGAGCGTCTGACCTTCAGCTTTGAGCTGAACCACCTCTCCCTTCCTTCCCGGCCTTGAGGGATGCATCTGACTGGTCTAACGTGCCTACTCTTCTATTTGGGGGTGGGTGTGCCTAGGAATCATGGATTGCATTTAGCGCAAGTGTTCTTTTATATCTAATCTGCGTCTCCATCATTGCCTCCTAAGTGAGCCTTCTCACGCCTAAGCGTGGCATAGGCAGACCAAAATCTGGAGTGTAATCTGGTATTCTGCTAATTTTTCAAAGGAGGTAATTAGATGAGAAAGTCAACATCTGTCATCACTCAAGCCACTGATCCTTGCATACAACAACCATGGGATCAAGCGACAGCAAATAAAAATGAAAGGTCAGCAGCAAATGATTTAGAATGAGATGGAAGGTTTTGTGGAACATGAAATAACTCACGTTATGAATTTCTTAAAAAAAACCCAACAGCCATTCTCTCATTATTACTAAACTGGGTTGAGAGGACAGTAGTTGAATTCAGACATAGTCTAAAATAGTCTATAAAATAGACTTATTGTATTCTGTAAGGTTTAAATACTATTGATTTCATTGACCTACTCTTATGTTTAAAGTTTTAACTGTGCTTAAATAAGCCCTAGGATTGCTTTCCATTGTGGATGTAAGAAAGGCTATGAATGCTTAAAAAAGTGAGAAGAAAAAAGAAAACATTTGTAGTCAAACCCTGAAAATTAATTGTTCCTTAAAATGCTAGTTATCTATACTATTATTAACAATTATCCCTATGACAGAGTAAACTGTTATATAAACATTCAGTTGTGTTTTTCTAATGTTTTACATATTGGGATACCTATATTCAAGTTAAAATCTCTTTTACACAAAGACTTCCATAATCAGTGGAGGGGTCAAAAAAGTCAAGATGGCAGCCACAGTATTATGAGTGAAGCGCCACAGTAATTTCTGCAAGGGGAGTGGTTTCATGTGGGCCAGAGGGAGGTGTATTTTATGCAGTTTTCCTATAATAAAAAGTAAAGTATAGATGGATTGTAAACATTTCCATCATTGTAATAAATAATTAATAAACTGAATACATGCTTTGGGAAGTAGTTATATATGTCATTGTCTTCATTTGATGTGTACAGTTTAGAGTACATTTTTGGAAGATGAAACTGTAGTTTTAAATATATGTGGAACACATGTAGTGATACCAATAAGACCTGATTTACTAATTTATAATAAAATATGATAATAAAATAAAATATGAGGATATGAGGATGTATGTCTGAGGATTTCCCTAAAATAAAATTTAATAGTTTAATTTTTAAAGATGGAATAATCTTTTAACAAACTTACAAACCATTATAAATTCTACAGTGTAATTTGTTATAAAGCTAACAGAAAGAGAAAAGAAACTGATAAAGATCTCAGACTCTCACTTATATCAGGATAAATAATTTTGCTCTTAATACAGAATGGGTTCTTTATGTTATTTCCAAGATCAGGTTAAGTTACAGTTGTTTATAAAATCAAGTAAGGAACATGGGAGTGTGTGTCCCAATTCTGAATTAATTTAACCTTAAATCTACATATGAAGCAAGTTTTAATTTAACAATCTATGCAAAAAAAGAAACAACTTTAAATATAAAAGATAAGTTTCATAAACATGTTTAAAAGTGTTATTTTAATGATTTTAAAAGAAGGGTCTTTTTATGAGAATTAATGAACAAATTATACCTTTGCCAGAAACTGGCCATAAGTGGCAGACAAGAAGGCCCATTACTGGGTAACATCTATGGAAAAATGTTTTTTTAGAATTGATGCTCCACTAGTGGTACTAACAAGGGCAAAAACAAATATAAAAGAGGTATGTTGGGAGCATGGATTTGTAAGATGCAAAGTTTCCTTTTCTTCCAGCATATCCACAAAGTTGGGCCCAAACCATGGTAATTGTGGCGCTGGTGTTATTTATTCCCCCACTAGAATTAGTAAAAAGAAAAATATAGCATTATTTTTTTCCCAATGATTAGAGTGCTATGTCTGATAACATTCCACATAAATATTTTCATATTAGGAAAAATTACTATGAGTATTGCTAATAACAGGAATTAAAATATGTTTATATTAATAGAGTCAGTTTGAGCCAGTGATTAAGGCAATGGACTACAAACTAGAAGATGATCAATTCTAGTCTTGATTTAGGAATGAAAGTTGGTTGGAGGACTTTGGGCTATTTAGTCTTTTAGTTCAATCCATCTCACAGGACAGTTCTAGAGAAAATAGAAGGCAGGAGCATTATGTATGCTTAAATTGGATAAATTAAAGGTGAGATATAAATCTAATAATCATATCAGGCCTATAATCATATCAGGTCTCCTAATCCATTTTTACTAATTACTTTATTTGACTCCTGTTTGAAAAATGCCCCCAAAGTACAGTCTGAATAATATTTGGAAGCAGTTGCTATCAAATTTTCCCGCAGAGGCTCAAGCCACAAACAGATATTCAGGAATGAACATAAAACATCTTAAAACTTCTTAATTATTACAATACTTACCAAGCCCCTAATACAAGGACAGCACAGGACAACAGATCCTACCCATATCTTCCGCCATCTCTAGATCCCGTTTCTCTACTGTTTTTTCTGAGTCTTTTCAATTAGGCTTGCATCCTTCACTATAGCTGGATCCTGTATAACTGTTGCTTTTTCTGAGTCTCTTAACTGTGTTTCAATGCCATAATTCTCTATTGGAATACTAGTGCATCATTAGAAGGTCAGTTGATGTCACAGGGTGGGATTTCAAACATAACAAAGCCTGTGTTTAAAAGTCAAAATACTATTAGTTCCTATATCCACACACCCCATGCAACCAATAAGTATTTTGGATTCCCACACCTTAGGAACTCATATTTATGGGAGAACTTCTTTGCTTATCGTTTTAATAGGGATATTTCCTTTTGGAAGATGCAACTAGTTAGTACAACAAAAAGTAGTACAATGTAACGGAATCACTACGGTCGTTAAACAAACCCAGTTTCTGCAATGGACATTTCTTTTTGGCCAGAAACGGAAAGTAAATGCTGGTTTCTGGTGAAAAAATATCACAAATTGTGGTGATATGACATGGGACACTGCAAACAGACATAAATGTGAGCTGGTTGCCAACCCAATACAGGTAGTTCTCAACTGACAACCATAATTGAGCCCCAAATTCCTGATGCTAAGTGAAACAGTTGTTAAGTGAATTGTGCCTCATTATACAAGTTCCTGTCACAGTTGTTAAATGAATCACTGCAGTTGTTAAATTAGTAACATGATTGTTAAGTGAATCTAGCTCTTCCACTGACTTTGTCAGGTCACAAAAGGTGATCACAGGACCCCAGGACACTGCAACCATCATAAATATGAGTCAGTTGGCAAACATCTGAATTTTGATTACATGAACATGGGGATGCTGCAACAGTTGTGTGAAAAACTTGGTCATAAGTCAGTTTTTCAGTGCTGTTGTAACTTCAGTCACCAAACAAACTAAGTCAAGGACTAGCTATATGTGATTATGTAACTGTGAAGGGAGATGCAGCTGTTGGAAATTTGAATCTAGGTCCTAAGTACCTTTTTGGGGGTCAGTTGTGACTTTGGTTACTAAGTGACTGGTCATAAGTCAAGGAATATCAGTAGCCAGAATGAAGCAGCCATCTTGAGTAACAGAGGAGCACAAAATGGGAGCAGAGTTTTCAAAGTCGGAAATCCATCTGACTTTATTCTTTGAGGATAAACTGGAGGGAGTGATTTAAATTTAGTGATCTAATTGCAGTTAGTTGAATTTTCATCCATTTCATCCATTTGTATTAATTGAAAGAAAGCTCTAATGTAATTTTCTGCCTATAAAGTGGGTTTAAAAATGGGGCTTTTTTTCTTCATATATAATGCTTGAGTAATTCCTAAAGCTTGTAAAATATTATTGAAAGTGAACTTTAAAATATGTATCTTAAGAGGACATTAAAAAATGATGTACTAGAACATGTTGATTTTAGAATTATTTTTAAAGAAAAATTTAGAGTTTTAAAATGGATGTTGTATCCCTGCAGTCACATGATCATGACTGAAACCCAGTCAGTTGAGCTACTTTAAAAAAAACATGTTATGATCTCAACCCCCGCCTTCCCAAAAAGAACTGGAAAGAAAGGGATTGAAAGAAAAAATATTTTATGACAGAGCTCAGTAACCAGCCACAACATACTTCCCAGAAATTAATTTGCTGCAACAGCCAAGCCACACTTACTGCAGCCTGGGGATATCATGAAGCTCTGCCATTAGTTTCCTGAGAAAAAGGTTCATAGGAGGCAAAAATAATGGGAGATTCTGCATTCCTAAAATGAGCATATGTAACCCAGCTAGTCTGAAGGTATGCAGAAATTATGGGAATACTAGGGCTGTTATGACAACAAATCTATCTAATCAGCAAAACCCAAAATCAAAGTTTCATATTCTTTTTCACCTCAAGCACAAAGTCCAGAAGCAGTTTCCAAGTAGGGACAAAGTTGGTTGTATTATAATTAAAGCAGTAGATTTAGCCATTTTAGTTTGAGTCTTCCTTTAGACTCAAAGCCAGCTGGATGACTTTGGCTAGTCATTCTCTCAGCCTTAGGAACCAGGCAAGAGCAAACCATTTTTGAAGAAGACTACAGGGACTCTTTCAAGCAATCACCAAGAGTCAACAATGACTTGAAGGCAAAACACACAAAAAAGAAAACCATCCAATGGATCCCAGTTCTTCATATCATAGACCAGCTTGGCTTGGTGAGTCTTTATTCAATGTTATCTCAGAGGAGAGAAAAAACCTTTAGTAGGATACAGCTGACATCTGCATCCTTATCAGGTTGCAGAGATTCAGAGAACAGCCAGCTCTAGCAGACAATAACTTCAAGCAAGAAATAGCACTGTGAAAATAATAGCAAAGGACAGGGATGAGATAAGAAATGAAAACCGGCAACAGGGAGAAATCATATTGAACAAGGGAGGAAAATAAAAGAGATGCTATTAGGAAGCAGATGTAATGTTGCTAATCTGCAGTAATTTGGTTCAATTAATCTATCAGCAAACCCAAGACCTACTGAAGTATTTAACCTGTTTGATATTTGCTGAAATTTCTATTGCCAAATCAAGCTATATCAAGCACCAGATTAAAGACTTTGGGGTATTCCAAGTGGGAATATGTGTATTAAGAAGGATTCATTGAAAAGTTGAAGGAATTTCATGGACAAGGCATTGGTATTCCTAATGCAAGCAAATAAATGGTTTCAAGCCTATAGACTAGGGTTGGAAGGAAAAAAGACACTAAAAAGAAAAAGGAAATGCAAGCCACTTGTTGCCATAAATCAATAGAAGTCAAGACTGATTTAAAGAAAACATTGCCCTTTTTACAGCAACTAAATGCATTTATTACATCTTATTTCTTACATGACTCCCAGGATGGTGTTGAAGCACCAGACTAGAAACTAGGAAACTAGGCATTTTAGTCCCCACCTTAGCACAAATCCAGCTGGATGACTTTGGGTCAGTCACTCTCTCTCAGACCTGGGAAGGAGGCAATGGCAAACCACTTCTGAAATCTTACCAAGCATGCTGCAGGAATTAGTCCAGACTGTTGCCAGGACTGGACAATGAATCAAAGGCACAATATATTTTACTGTCCAAATTTTCTTGAGCAACTTATTTGATTAAATGACTAGCACCCTCAATTCTCTGCCCTGCTGACTGGAAGTACTTGAAAAAAGTTTATTTTAAATGTTTATTAGAAGTGAGAGTTGCAAGAAAGCTTTATATCTTGTCCTATGTGTAGCCAATTATTTCACAATTTTGAAGCATCTTTTTCCAGTTTAAATATATAAATTTTTGATATGGCAAGTCATTACCCATGACCTATTCCAGTACAGCTGAATAACTTATTTTAACTTGTCTGAAATAATTTAAATGGAAAATGTCTTTAAAGTCATATTGTGGATGTGAGCCTTCTACCTAATGTGGAAAGTGTTTTTTACTTGGCTCAATTTTTTCTGCTTATTTCTTGGTATAGGCAGCATGGGCGTCACTGCCTAATATAGCTGAACGAGGAACAGAATTACCTAAAGATGATCAAAAGCAGTGCCAATCTAGCACTTAATATAAACTATCAGTTCAATTTAAAGAAAAATGAATCAAAATTCTTCCATTTGAGAGTTTCTGTGGCTTCAGGATGACCAAACATAGCTCAATGTCAGGTACTTTTTTAATTCCTTAAGTCAAACTGTACAGTAAGAAAGAAATTCAACAAAGCTTTTCCATGGGAAGATATCAAATTGCATCTTAATTAAACAATGACATCCCATGTTGAAGGCATTACATCATCTGAACAAACAGGTCTGCTAATCAGACTGTGCACAGCAAGAATGCATTGCCCATTAGCTTTTCTTTCCTTTCTTTCAAGGACAACAGCACAGCACCAACCCACGAAGCTCTTTGAACAGGAGTCTCTGGTAATTGTTGAAATTTATAATTCCCTTTTGAAGTTCTCCCGAACTGCAATTTTCCTGAAACATCTATTTTTTCAGAGCAGAGGCTGCAAATGGAAAAAGATTTTGAGTTATCCCAATTCCAAAATATATTAAGGAATAAATAGAGATAACAATGTATGCAGTACTTTGGATTTGATTGGGAAGAGGTGTTGTGAAGCACAAATACAGAACCTGATTAATTAAAGAAGACACAGAATACTAGAAAAAGACATGTCTAATTTAATGAGGTACACTGGAGCACTGTACTGTATAGGTAGTCCTTGACTTACGATCGGTCGCTTAGTGACAATTCAAAGTTACAACAGAAACCCCCCCTCCCCCCCAACTATTTACAACCCAGTTTCAAAGTTGAAAGTATTATTTTCACAAGACTATAAGGGGTTCTGTTTTTAAGGAGGTTTTGTTTGTGGAGCTTTCTTTAAAAATGGACCTTACCCACCAGAGGCTCGAAAGCATAGTAACTTGCTTGCAGAATAGCACAATTCTAAGGACAGGGCATGACCTCTAGGACATAATAGGATTAACCCACCACCATTAGAATAGCAAAAGGCTCACTACATTGCACAACCCCCTGGAGCATCTCAATCAGAACCCTATAAAGATCCATCCATTCACCCAGCCAAGGGGTCAGCCACCCCAGAAACATTGCTGTTGTCACTGAAGTTTTTGGAAACCAAATAAACCTTTTCTTGCAGCCAGTCAGCCTCCATTTTATTTCCAGCGCCTTTCTCCCACCTTGAAATTGGACTGGATTTTTCTTCCTACATCTAATGGCTTCATTATGGTCATAGGTCAAGAACTACCTGAATAGATAGTGCAGACAGACATTCATGTATGCTCTTTGGCAATTAAAACATTTTTTTCTCAAATGATCTAAGGTATTCTCAGCAATATGATATCAAAACCACATCTGTCTAATGTAAATTTGAAATATTAATTCAGGTTTATTTATTTTTTTTGCAATTCTTGGAAAGTATAAATTTTACACTTTCTTTGAATTTCATATCCCTGAACTAGAATTCTCTGTAAGCTGTATTTAAAATAGTACATCTGTATTTTGAAAAGAGAGCATGCCAACATAAAAAATGGTGATGTATCTCAGTTAAGCATTTTTAATATGTTATCAAACCTGAAGTATTATAGAGCATACATTCCTAATTTTTGTTTTTTCCATTGCATTTTGTATTGCATTCTTAACTTTTATTTGGGACCAACTGAAGCATTATGGCCCTGGGGAAAGTCTCAGCTATTATTAAGAATGTGGACTGTAGGACTTTGAATTTGATGAGTTTATTATGTAATGCAGATCAAGTCATTATATACAAAATGTAGGCATGTTGAAGTGTTTTTAAAGAGATTTAAGATCTTATTTACTACACATTTTCAACATATATATGTTTTTCCCTTTCAGCACACTTAACAAAGTCCAAAATCCATTTTATGACTTGGCTCAAGTCAGTTACTAGTAATTCAGTAGTTAGAGCATTTGATGTAGAAGCTATCAGAAATATAATGTACAATATAATGTTGAATTTAAAATACTTAAATAATTATGGGCTTTATAGATCGCTTTGTGATCAGAGCCTTCATTTAATGTAAACTGTCAGGAATATAGGGTACAATATAGTGTAACTGTATTGCATTGAATTTCTCATTATGCTGCATCTCAGTGAACCTCCAACTCACTGTGTAAGTATACGAAGATACTTCCTTCCAATCTCTTGTTTTGTAGGCTCTGGAATAGAGCTATATCTGTCTGGTCCGTTTTTCTCTTTTTCTCAATAGCGCTCCAGTGAGATTTACCTCAAAATAAAATTGATGTTATGAAACATAACCTCATAATATGTTCCAGAGACTTAAGATTAATGCAATTTTCTTTTCTGGCTCTGATGTCTGACTTTTTTTTTGCGGGGGGCGGGGGGAGATTACTTAAAGTAAGAGACCACAAGGTAAAAATTGGTCTTTGCTCTAGTCATATAGTAATAGGTTGTACATGTGTTTGGGATAAATATTAGTAAAATGTGTCTGGCTTATCACATTTAGTTTAGCTTCAGACAGCAATGTATGAAATGTGACAAAATATATCCCAATGGAAACAAGGAAATAATTCTGTTCTTTGCTTATTTTCTTCTGTCCCTACCCTCTTAACTTCACTAGTAGGTTTTGTTCAAAAATCTTAAATCATCTAGGAATGAGCAATAGCCTTCCAAGTTTATTGAACTCCAATTGTTGTCAGGCATGTCTGGCCCATGATGAGGGATAATGGGATTATAGAGTCTAACAACAGGGAGAGGAATAGTTTATCTACACCTTTTTAGATATGCTGAGAATGAAACCCTATTGCAATCCATATTGCAATCCATATTGTAAAAAGTCTGGTCAAAGCCATTTTCTGATTATTCATCTTTAAGTGATTTCCATTTTTTGTTGAAAAGAGCTTTACTTCTTTAAAAAGGATTTCCTAATCAATCCGCAGAAATATGATATTTGTAGCAATGCTTTCCCCGACATATTTTGTGTAGCCAAACTTTGCACAGTCTGGAGAGTAGAGTTCATTTTTTAAAAAATCAGCAAGAAAGCTTTTGTGGAGTGAGCTCCCTCTACATTGGTTAACTCAATATTATTGCTATATGTGATAATGTGGTGGCTTTGTTGAGTGCACAAAAGCAAATTTGCACTAGACTTATTTTGACATTGCCTGATATACTGAAAGGCTATTCAAATATATTTCAAAGATAAGAGAACACAATTGCTGAGAGAGGGCTAACCCTAAGTGCCATTCCTTTAAATCTGAGTCGAAATCATATATGCTAGCAGGGGAGAATGAAGAAATGAATATTTAAGGTCCATAAATACAAATCAAATAAACAGTTCAAACTTAGCTCCAATTCCTTTTATTCTATCAGGAGCTTTTCAAAATATTATTTTGAAAGGATAAGGACATTGCTAAAAATTATATTTTAGGGGAAAGGCCAAACAACTTACAGATCAGTTGCAAACTATGCCCAATTTTAATCTCAAGCACCTCCATTTTAAAGGATTAGTGATCTCAACCACTTCTACTAAGGATAAAAAATCATGTTATACCTTATTAAAAGCTGAAAGCCCAGAATAATAGTTAATGAAAGCTTGCTGGTGTAGTAAAATAAAATATTCTGGTTTCTGGTAGTTTGCAATTTCTGTTTTCAAAACATCCTGCTGATGCACATTTTACTGTTTTTCCTGATGTTAGTTGATTATTTCTGTGTTCCATTTAGTGAGCAAGTATTATCCCTTTATATGGAGCCTTACTCTAAACTAACTATGTATCAGACTTTAGGATATTACTCTAAGACAGGGGTGTTAAACTCAAGCCCGCGGGTTACATCTGGCCTGTGGGGTGCTTAGATCTGGACTGTGGGGCCACTCTAGAAACAGCAAAGGACCAGCCCGCAGTGCCTGCCAGTGATAATGGAGCTCCGTTTTCGCCAGCAGAGGGTTGCAGGAGGCCGTCCCAGCCGAATATGGAGCTCGGGAGCCCATTTTTGCTGTCAGAGCACTCGGGCTACCACAGGCACCCCAAAATGAGTGACGTCAACCTGGCCACACCCAGCCTGGCCATACACACCCAGGCCCCGAGGTCAAACACAACCCTGATGCAACCCTCAATGAAATCGAGTTTCACACCCCTGCTCTAAGATCTCCAAATTCACCTTTCCAGTTAGAGAATGGCAAAACTATTGGAGAAACTTAAGTTGTTAAAGCAATAATTGATTGCTGGGCACTAAAAATGCAATATTTTTTGCATATCTAGATTTCTTAATTCCTATTTCAGCAGACTGGAACATTTCCATCTCTAACCTATTACCTTAAAAAGTGGGGGGGGGGGGAAACAACTAACAAATCATTGCTCAGTAATCCTGTTGAGTGTATGTATACCGGGCATCTTTACAGCAAATTAGTAGACTGAATGTTGCAGATAGTATTTTGGCAGAGCAACAACAGAGTCTGAAAAGATAACAAGTGATCAATATTTGATACTCCAGTGTTTAGCAGAGAAGTAAATCTCCTGCTCTCAGAATGAGTTTTATGTTGCCTTTATTGACTCAAAGGCATCTTTTGATTTGATCCCCAGATCTCGGGGAAATTGGCTGCTTCCTCCGTTGACCAGTATTTCCTAATTCCCATCATGAAACAACATAACAATGATTCACCTTAGATGTGCTGAAGCACTCATGAACATCCTCTTGCATGTTCAAAAGTGGTGAAATGAAGGTGCATCCTATCCTTTCCAGTTCCCATATTAATTCCTTGGTGCAAGGTTTGCCAAAACCAGAATTTTTTCCCTTATTCTGATCAAAAGACCTGCCTTGTTCCTTTTTTTAATGTGAATGATATAGCTATCCTGGCTATGTGTCGGATGGGTTTATGATGGTGTCTACAGTGCTCTCCGCTGTAGGGATAAAAGCAGTGGTGGGTTTCAATTGGTTTCACAACCAGTTCAGTGATCGCACACGTGCAAACACCTAACACACTTTGTGCGCTTGCTCAGCAGCTTACCTTCTGTGTAGTAACACAGTAGCTACAGCTGAGGCATGGCAATCTTCTCTGCCCCCCAAATCAGCTGAGAGGATAAAGGAGAGAAAAGTGCAGGGGCCAGAGGGCGGCCCAGCTGAGTCAGAGCTACCAACCGGCCAGCTGATCGCGCGAACCGGTCCAAACCAGCTGAATCCCACCCTTGGATAAAAGACTAATCTTTAACAATAGAAAAACTCAAATTGTTTGTAATCTCCCAAAAAATGCTATGTGCAATCATCTCTGGAAAAATTATATCTGCCTTGCCCTGATCCAAAGTATTCAAATATGTAGATGTCTGTTTTCAAGCTTTGACTGTATGGAGCAAAAAATTAAAATCTGTGTCTATCCATGAATTATTATTTTTTTGTATTATAGAAACCCTAATGCTAATAACTGCTTTTGGGCTGCAATAAAATTGTATAAAGCAAAGTTTCTTTTAGTATATGATCAACAATTTCTGACATTTTACTCTTCTTAAAGGTGTTCACTCTAAATATTTAAAGGCCTTACTGCAAGTTCCCCAGCATGTCCCTTATTTTGTATCTGAGATTGAAATCCTGCTTAATTTCTATAGAGGCTCATATGTGGCTTTGCTGCTTGGAATTTGGTTCAAAATGAGAGTTCCCTGGGCCCTTTGACCTTAAAAGACAATTGTCACTATGGAGGACAAGTATTAATGGAGAACCTAAAACATTTCAACCAATTTGCCCATTTTCTTCTATTGACTTCCAGAAAGCTTTTTGTGAAGTTAGAAAGTTTTTGATATAGATATGTAGAACAAAAATTAAGTTCTAGCCTTGTATTGTTTAGGTAAAATTTGTTTGGAAGTCTGCTAACATTTTATGCCTAGTTTACACACTAGCCCTTAATTTAACTAGGTTTTATATTTTGAAATCATCACTGCCAGAAGAGAGATTTAATATTATTTTATAAGAGCCTCTTTTCACTTATGTAATTGGAAAAACAGAATCTGTTATACATGTACTTCTTTGCTTGGCTAGACTATTTCAATACGCTCTACAAGGGGCTATCCTTGAAAACTACCTAGAAGTTGTAACTGGTCCAGAATGTAATGGTGTGTGCAGTATTGGGTTTCTTTTGGTTTGTTCATGTCACACCACTGTTGGAAAAATTGCACTGGCTCCCATTTACTTTTCAGATATAATTCTGGAAAGTTATCACATTTAAAGCCCTATATGGCAAAGGGCCCTACTACAAGTTGTAGGACTGCTTCTCCATGAGGGTATCTGCCCGTTCTACAGGTCAGATTGAGTGGGCGTACCCCAGTTCCTTCCCTGAAATATTGTGATCTAGTGGACTGTAGCAAATATGCCTTTTCTGTGGTGATCCTGGCCCTGTGGAACATACCTACCAGATCACATCTGTTTAGCCGACCAGAAGGCGCTCTCTCTCTCTCTCTCTCTCTCTCCCTCTCTCTCTCCCTCCCTCCCTCCCTCCCTCGCTTTTCTCTCTTTTCATCTTGGCTTTCTGTTGCAGAATGCAAATCTAGCCTGCCGGCGGGTGAATGGACTGAATTGTGATTAAGAAGAAGAGCCCCTTTCTTTGTTCTCCCCTCAGGGGATGTTTACTGGGAGAGACACAGCGGATCAGATATGAAAGGCATTCAGGTCAGCATTGATGTGAGCGAAAGTGAAATCATACCTAAGGCATTCAAAAGACCGCCGTGTCAGGGGTTCAGCTGACGGGGTGCAGTGACTCGGTGCGCCTTGCCTGGAAGGCACAGGCGGAAAATAATAGCGATAACGACAACGACAACAATAATACACACGGTGAGCGTGTGCGTGGCTACGTATCGATCGAGACACCTAGAGATACGCTTCTTCTTTACAACAATTAAAAATAAGACAGAAGACCAGGAAAGCTCACAAACAGGCTTTTCCCAACCTCATCAGCGGGAGAATTCGTTCTAGTTTTATCTTTTAAAGGTGGAAAGCAATAAGGCTTCCCCCCCCCCCTTCTCCGCCTGCTCCCTCTTCCTCCGAGTTGTAATGTGAACCCTCCTTTACCAGGGTGTCTCCATCTGGGCTCTATAGGGCTACATTAGACATCTAATTGACATGACTGAAGGAGATAGGGCTGTCCCTCAGCAGTGGGGGGAAGGCAGAGTCTAAGCCAGTCTAGCCTCCATCACAGGGAGAGAGAACAAACGGCAGGGAAGGCACAAGGTGAAATCGCCCAACTCATCTTGAGAAATAGTAGCAGCAATAGCAACAGGCCCAATACGTACGAATAATTACATTTAAAGTAAAAGGGGGGGGGGAGAGGAACACTGAGAAAAAAATTCTCATTGCTTTAGGGATGAAAGAGTGGATTGCATAAATTCCACTCTCTTCTTCCTTATTTTTAACGAACTCCACGTGATAACGAGTATCTTAGGGTTCAGTCAAGTTCCTGAAGCTGCAGCTTAGTGGAACAATTTCCCTCATCTGCTCCAAGACTGAGCGGCACGGCAGCACCCTCAGCCCTAGATGCCCAGTTACCCACCCACCCCGCTCTCTCGCTCTCTTTCTCTTTCTCTGTCTCTCTCGCTCTCTCGCTCTCTCTCTCTTACACACACACACTCCTGCCACAGACACAAATCAATGCTCACAAGTTGGCTTCCTGACTGGCGCTGGAAGTGGGCTTGGGGAGCGAGAAAAGCGAAACAGCCGCCGCAACGCCCCGATCCTAAGTCAAGTCTGCTGTAGGAGTTGCAACGGGATTCTTTCCTAACGGGTGGAAGGCGGCATTCTTGAACGAGTAAAATGTGTTTTTGCGAGAGGGGGAGTGAAGGAGCGTGGAATAAAGAAACCGAAATCGGGAAGGAAAGAGCTACAGAAGCCCAACTAGACCCAAGCAATCTGAGAAATTGTGGAGGGATTATTTTAATAAAGCAATCGAACAGAACTGCCCAACTTTATAAATGCTAGGGGGATGGGGTGTCCTTTAAACACCCAGAGGTTTCTCTGCCCCCTCTTTTTTTTTTGCTTTCCCACCTGCTTTCTTGATAACATTTCATGCTGCACGTTTTCAACTAGTGTTTTTGCCTCAGAGACCTCTCTCGCTCGTTTGCTCTCTCTCTCTCTCTCTCTCTCTCTCTCTCTCTCTCTCTCTCTCTCTCTCTCTCTCCCATCCCTCCTCCCTCTCTTTCTTAAAAAAAAGAGGGTAAAAAAGACAACCAAAGAGCAATCAAAAAGGTGTCTGACTTCGCCATTCAGACAATTGTACCCTTGTGAGAAGGCTTGAATGAATGGTACAGTGGACACCCCAGCACTATTGACGTTATAAACATGTAAATGAAACACATTAGGGCAGACAATCAATTGTCTGTGAGCACTGCAAACCTGCACTCCCTTCTCTGGGTGACAGGCACAAAATAGTGTCTACCTTGGGAAGCCCACGGGCTGGGGGGCAGTGGGGGGGGGCGGGCTTAGAAAAGAGGACAAAGGCATCCCTTTCAGAGAGGAGAAAATGCACCTTAAAAGCACTGGGATAATGCAGCTCGCCCAGATGCTTGTGAAGCCAAACATCCCTGATGCTTTTCAGAGAATCCGCACTTCTCTTCCCACTTTTAAAAGAGAGAAAGAAATGTGATTTCTCCCTTAGGGAATGCCCTCCCATATAGCTGGAGGTTTTTCTAAACTCCCCTGAGATGAGGCTGTGTGTGTGTGTGCTTAAAAAAAATCATTATTTTAAATTCCGTGCGTGAATTCATCTCAAAGAGATTCAGGGCCAGTATAATTTGGAGGTGTGCATGGGGGAGAATGGCATAAAGGGTGTGGGGGTGGTGGTAATATTCAAGAGGGGAGGGGAACAATTTTAAGAAGCTCATCTCTGAGATTGTCCTAGTTTTAACTTGGTCATGAACAGATTCTCTCCAGGATTCTATTCTCAGCTGCCAGCAACCTCCTCGGACAAAAATAAATACATCCACCTTGACAAGGGAGACAGCCTCCTGCGTGCCCTCCCCCACGCCCCCCACTTTGCTTGGGTCGCAAGAAGCAGGTCTTTGGTTAGACCCTGGACTGTGCTTTAAAGCCTGTCCCCACAACCTACAGATATTTTGGAACAAACAGGAGGTGCAGGATACTTTTACGGCGGGGGGGGGGGGGGCTTAACACAGCAAAATAC
>JANHFL010003265.1:8392-59475 GCA_032468155.1 Oxyrhabdium leporinum | reverse complement strand
ACTAGGATCTTAAAGCGAACCCGGTACTCCACTGGCAACCAATGCAGCTCGCGCAGGAGTGGGGTCACCCGGACAAAAGTTTTGATTATGTTTTAAGCTGTAAGCTGCCCAGAGTCACTTTGGCTAGCATATAAATTTAATAAATAAATAAATACATTATGATCCACACACTCTAATGAAGTGACAGAAAGGGAGTGCTGCATTTGAAAGACACTCTTTGAATACATACTGGTTGGAACCTGACTAGGAAAAAGATTGGAGCAAGGCTATAGAAGGAGAGATAGGAGACCCAGAAATAAGATTTATTCACTACAATGGGAAATGGTTAGAAATACGGAGAACTCCCAAAGTGAATACAATTCTCCAAAAACAATCAGAGATGTGCATTTCTACCTTGCAGAAATTCAAATGGACCCATTTTCCAAATGCTATGGAAACAATATTGACAGCAGAAGTCTGTGCTTTTTAGCAAGATCAAATATCTGCCCATAAAACTAGTTCTTTGACATTCTGCAAGAGACAGCAGTGTAGACATAAACGTATATTCTCAAAATAGTATTCCGTGTTAGGCGCAGTTAAATTTATGAACTAAATTTTCCCTGTTGCATTTTCTACCCACCGCATGCTCTGCCACACTCTTTTTGAACAGCAACACGTATTGTTTTATCAAGTCAAAATGTGGTAAACCAATCTTATTATTGCTTGTGGGGGGTTTCCTCATTCTTCTGAACAAAGTCCTAGTGTAATGGGATGTGGGAATGGACTTGAGAAACAGGTGGAGAAATAGCAGATTAGGCAATAGTCAGATAAGCAACAGCTTAGCCCGCAGAAGGAATGGGGCATGGCAAATTCTCAGAAAGAACTCTCCCTAGTTTTTTGAAATATAAAGATGGTGGGGAAGAAATGCATTTTCAGACTTGGAAGATTCTATTAATGTAACCTTACAATAAATTTAGAACTAGTATTTCTGGGTGTGATTCTTGTCTGACTTCCTTAGAAGGCTGACACTTGGTTTGCTGCTCCAAAATTTAGTTCTGAGCTAGCACATCTGATTCTACTTAGTCATAATAAATGAAGTCGCAGTCGTCTGTTATTCAGTAAAACCATTTCACTAGGGTGCCTAAATAACTGCAGTATGAAGTTTCTGCAGCATATAGTTCTGTAAATTACTTGCTGGAGCCCATATGATAAAAGTATAACAGAGGTAAAGAGAAAATTGTCTTCAAATTAAGTTAGATTTCTTCTTTGTTGATTCATTCATATTTCATTTTCTTGACAACTACAGCATAAGGCAGCCACAGCCATATGATCAAAGCTCCACCTCTTTTTACATGTTACAAGTTAATTTAAAAGGGGACAAAGTTTGAAATTCATGGTCATGGCCACTATTTTCACACACACACACACACACACACACACATCATTGATAGCAGTGTGGAGGTTTACATTTGAGACTCTCATGCTTCTATTCAAATTTTTGTAAAGGTTCGAGTTATTTTTAGGACAGAATTAAAATTTAAGCAGTCCCCTTTCTGTATTTTACATGTATTATTTAGAAAATTTAAATTAAAAAGAATTATTCATTTCACGAGTCAGATCAGTAAGAATAGAAAACTGCTTGCTGTAAGGAAAAGTTTATATGCTTATCTGTTTTATGGCATAGCCATATCTAGCACATCAAAAAGAGGTAATTTATCAGGAAAAAGAAACAAGGACAAACTTTGCACCAGGTAGAACTAATTTATATCTAGTGGTACGAATTTATAAATAAGTATTGCAACTTAATTAGACATGCAGACATCTTGCCAACCTAATCAGCAATACTATGACTAGGTAATTTATCTATCTGCTCAAACTGTTGTTGATGGGTAACTTCAAGGTACTTGTTCTCCATTCATGAGTTTTCTTATCTTTAAACTGGATATGAATGGCGTAAGCTCTCTAAATAGATCATGCCTTCAAAGAGAAGCCTATCCTTGGACAGCTCTTCTAATGTGTCCCCTCAAAGTAAGGTACATCTCATTCCAGTTCTTCAGAAATCACACTCATTTATCTTCATCTTTCTGAGGAATGGCACAGACAGAATTTGTGATTTGTATAAATTGTTCATTGTCCCGAGACCAATTGGTGGGTGGATAAGGCATAAGTATCCCTATAGAAAAAAAAAACATCTGTACTGAACATTATCTCCATGAATGACCTTGACAAGAGAGAGCTTTTGTTCTATAAGGCTTGAAAGGAAGTACAAAAAAAAAATGTAGAAAAAAAATAGAACATGTTGCTATAGTTTGCATTATAAGAGCTTTTAAAACATTTCTAGAGTATAATAAATAAATGTTATATAAAGCAAGTCTTTCAATTATCCATAAGGCAATTGTATATCTATAAGGCATATCCATAAGGCAATTGTATATCTATAAAGCTGGCATTAAGTAATGGACTTTTAAAAATTAAAACCAATTAAAATGATAAAACAGCACATTTTTAGATTATCTTGGTATTTTAAAACTGTATGAATGTCGTACAAACTGATCGTTATCATTTAAAATGACTATACATTTAAATTCTGTTTTTGATTGTAAGATTTACTTTCTTGATGCAGCTATTTTAAAATATTAAAATGTCTATTTTTTGCCTTACATTTATGTTTTCCTAATGGTGTTGCCTCAAAACACTGATGTTTCAGTCAAAATGCTGGGAATAAAGAGTGGAACCTGATGATCACATTTATTATTGGATTTTCTTTAGTGAGAATTAGTTTGTTGGTTTTGCCTTGCTCTCTCCATTAAAGAAAGGTGCTGATAATACCCAAATGCAGCTTGCAAAGTGATTTTAAAGATTTAATTCATTCAGCACACCTTATTTCCAAAAGATATATTATGCATGTGTATAGTTTGAACTAGTTATGTCACATAAGCTGTCATTAATATGGAAATAATTTCTGCTTGTTAAATTAGTAAATTATAATCCAATTTATTTGCAGTCCATCTTGCAGTTCAAAACAACTCTGAGCGATTAGATTTTTCTGGGTACTGTTTTTCTCCTTTCTAGTTCAATAACAGTGCAACATGTTTAAAGGACCCCTGGCGGTGCAGTGATTAGAATGAAGTATTGCAGGCAAAGTCTGCCCATAGCCTGGAGTTTGATCCTGACGAGGCTCAAGGTTGATTCAGCCTTCCATCTTTCCGAATGGTAAAATGAGGAGCCAGATAGTTGGGAACAATATGTTGACATTGTAAAGTGCCCAGAGAATGCACTAAAGCACTAAGGGGCAGTAGATAATTCTAAGTGCTATTATAAATGAAAGCAAATATACATGTCCCAGGATAATCTTGCAGGATCCAATCTGAGTTGGTCACAGGACCAGAGTTTTTCCAAGCTTTCAGACTTGTGCTGTAGCCAATCCGCAGGGAACTTTTCAGAATGTGTGCACTAGGCAGTTCCATGTGTAGTATTTATGTAGTGTCTGCATGCACGTGGATTGTAGTTGTTAATTGGAGTGTTGATAGATGGCTATTATATTTCAGGGTTACCAGCACTCCATGAATTCTGAGTTTCAATAGTAATCATCCACTATCACATAAAAAGAATTGCATCAGAACATTACATGGCAGGGTGAGAACTCACTAGTACTCAGCAAGCAAAACAGCTGGAGAGCAGGTACTTATGTGAAGAATTGAGGCAGAATGGATTCCCATAACTGTTTATTACAAGATGACTGCTCAACATGCAGGGGAGAGAAAGGAAGGAAGAAGGTACAAGATCAACTATATGGCACACCTTGAAATACTTCAAAAATATTTCAGAAGCAGTAGAATGCAGCTTCCAAGATCTGCAAGTGGGCATTGCCCACTGCCCAGGTCTACCATATGAGGGCAAATCATGTATTACAAAGATTGCTTGGAGGTGGGAGAAACTTCTATTGTAATTTACCAGATTCTCTGTATAGATTGCCCATGACTATATAGGACAGATGGGGAGGAAGCTAATCACCAGATTGCAAGAATATGAGTGAGGAGATCTGAACTCATTGGTAGCCTCACATTTCAACAAACAAGGACATACCTTCGATTTCACGGCTACCAAGATTGTTGGCTGAGCAGGAACAAAAATAGGCAGGGAAATGATTGAACCTAGGAAGTGGCCCCTTATCAGTCAACACAAAATGATGATTTACGAGCAGCTTATTTAGGAGTCAAGTGTGTGGCAGCACAAGGAAACAACGATCAACTTAATAACTGCCCATCAACATTCCAATAGACAATTAAAAGCCACACACACACACGAGGCGCCACCACTTAAATACCAAACAAGGAACACTCCAGTGAGCACATTCTGGATAGAAAGAAGTTTCAGCACAAGTGTGAAAGCTTGGAAGATTAAAACTCTGGTCCTGGTGACTGACTCAGTTTGGATCCTAAGTGCTATTGTTATTAAAAGTCACTAAGATATTTTACACAAAACATGGAAAACTGCCATGCTTAGGGGCTTGTTTAGATGGAAAAAAGAACTCATTTTAAAGATGTATTCCAAAGTTGCACAATATCATATACCATTAACAATATCCATCATGGATAAATAAATTGAATCATGTTACTATCAAGGTCTCCCATGCCTTTTTTTTTGATAGTGAATATGGGACAATTGTGTTGGCCACTGCTGTTCTGCATTGATGCAATATGTTAAGAACTCAATTGTCCAGTGTCTATTTCTTACTACAGCTTTCTATTCTTTGTCTCTTAAGTTCTTCTGCACTTACCACTGTACAAATGTGCATCTTAAACATTCTGCAAAAAAGCAAATACTGCATTAGAATTTGTTTCTGCGCGTTTCCCCAAAAAATGTGAATGCTTGGATGAATTGAATGAAATACAGGAATGATCCTTGGGTGCTTCTACAGCTGTGAAAGCTACGACTGCTTACATGCTTATTTATAGATCAATATTCAAAAAGTCTGCATAACCCTGAAAATTTGCAGCGTTTTGTTATTGAACATGTATGTACCCTACAGTGTTTTGTTTTTTTTTCCATTTTGCTTTGATGCTGTATGCTGCCCAGAATCTTTCCAGGCTGAAGCAGGTTATAAATTTTATGAAAATACATGGATGCATATATGCAGAGCTAGTCCTTGACTTACAATCAGTCATCTAACAACTGTTTAAAGTTGTGACAGACCTCACCAGAGCTACTGACAACTTAGTTCTGGAGTTCCAACAACCATTCTGCCTCCCCCAGTCATACGATCATATTTTGGGCTCTTCGCAACCAGACTGCATTTAAAGCCATTTGCAGCATCCTGCTGTCAGATAAATTGCAGTTTACCAAGAACCGGTATTTATTTCTAGTTTCCATTGTGTTTGCTTAATAACCAATGTGCACAGCAAGACATAAAATCAAGCATGGTCACATGGTGGCCTACTTAGACCATAGTCTGAGTTATGACCATAGTTATGGATACAATTATGACCATATGTTGAGAACGCCTTATAAAAATAATAGAAACGCAAATGAATTCCCAAAGTTCTGTTAGATTTCTTATATTTCTTCTAGCTGAAGATTGGAAGCTGTATACACTTTTCATCCAAGTTATGCAGGGAAATCGAACATAGTTGTCTCTTGTCCAATCACTTCACACTGATTTCAATGAATCCATCCTCTAGACTAATTTGTGTTGAGCATGGAAAAGAGAAAGGCACCAGTTATTTTTAACTTTATAGCTCAGGAATAATTCCATCTTGCATAATTTATTTCTCAAGCAATATCAGTCTCTTAAGCCATGCTTCAAAAACTGAGGGCAGAAGATTTATAAATGCCTGCCCACAGAATCATCTCAAAGCTCCTGTCATTTTAGCTGTTGAACTTTAAAAGCTGATTCACAGTTAAGAGCGACAGATTGGAACAAAGGGTAACATTCCAGTGTAACCGAAGCAGATATTAGAAAACAATCAACTCCTAACTGATTTTGAGATGCCCTTTCTATTAAGACAGGTCTTATACATTGAGCTAAGCGTTTGTTTTGTTTTTATTAGGAAATAAAAACTTCAGAAGAGCATATTTAAGAGAAAATCTCTAATAATTTATTGACCTTCAGTTTCACATTGTGAAAAAAATGCAGTTTTACAAAACCTCAAAACGTAGTAGCGTACAAAAAAACACATAGACATTTTACTTCACTTATTTTTGTACGTGAACTGCATCTTCAGTTGCCAGACAAGGGACACTATTCAGTTCTAATCACTCTTATTCAGACAGGTGTCAGGCCTAAAGAAAAGGGGCTACACAATTATACCAGAAGTGGTAGGTTGTCCTTTGTTTAACGTTTCTACAGCAACTGGCCCACAAAATACGAAGAACTTTCTCGTCTTATGCCAAGGTTTTTGTGTGTACTCTGATGTGAACCGCATTTGTCTCAGAAGTGTGGGCTATTTTTTTCAGACTGGAAATCACCAAGTAGCAAATCAAGATTCCCATGCTGATTCAAAGAGTAAGAGCTCAAAATATTCGCCTGCAGGGCTAGAGGGCCCACCCCGATTTTCCATTCCCTTCTGCCTATACCCGTGAAGTAAATCCAAGCACTTGAAAGCAAGCTATTGCTTTGAAATGCAACTGCAAAAACTTCAAGACACTTTAGGAAATTGGATGGTATTACAAAACAGGTTTGCAGTGTAAGTTCAACAATTCCATGCAGACGTACACTGACAAAAGTCTGTCATTTCTCACTATGCTTTCACCCTTCTACACATACACACAAAAATAGCCGTTAATTCCTATATAAAGTGAATGCAAAAGGACTTATAGTGCTAGCACTTACAATTGCTTTATTTGCATGTATAAGGTAAGTTAAGAGATATTTGGAGATAATTTGTGGGCAGGGCTATATACGACCTTTACACGAGCTTTGTGATAGGTTTGGTTTTTTTTAATTTCCCAATTTGCCTTAAGTTAATGCAGTTGTATTCTGTGGATTAGCTTGCACAGTGGTGTACTGGTTGTCAAACACCTCACTGAAATGAATATTAATATAACTTCACTCTTGGATATTTAATTCAGAGTTCAGAAGCAGAGTTATTCTTAAATGAAGGCAACTGACCAATATTTTCTGGTCAAATTGACCAAAGAAAACAGACTTCAGTCAACAATATATGAATCAATAGAAGTTCACAATACAATGCTTATGTGTTTTATAATTCACTTTCTTTCAATCCCCTCCGCTACCCATGCTAAGAACCACAACTAACAATTTGAAAAACTTCACATACATTCATTTCTTACTTAAGATAATACATAAGAAATGCATATATATTGAGAATCGGGGTGGGGGGGGGAGAGAACCTACAGCAACATGAGAAAGCTCTCTAAAGCCGATGGTTACAATCCTAAAACATGTTTACTGGGGAGTAAGCCCAAATTAAGACACTAAAACCTACTTCAGAGTAAACATATATAGGATTGTGCCATGAACACAAATTGTTCTTTACAGTAAACTGTCAGAATTGAGCTACATTATCAAAATGTAAGCAGGCGTGATCATTATAACTCTTTATAAGCATGCATGCATGCATTTCAAAACAATTTGCTTACACAACATTAAGACAACCAACCACAATGGAAGACTGACTGGTAGCAGTACATTGTTTGGCTGTACCAATTCTTATGAAAAGCACAACTAGAAAGTTAAACAAAGGAACTATGGGCTAAGTACACCAGGAAAGACTGAATAGGTTTACTTTTACATTCAAGTCAGAACTTAAGTTGGTGGTCCTTTAATTGATCAGGATCCTACATATGATACTTCCAGCTACCATTCCTCTGAAAGCTCAGTTTGCTAATTAATGCAAAACAATATATTAAATGAATTTAGCAATTCTTTGCTTCCCCATTAACCATCCTAATTATTATATCTAATAATATAGATATATTAAAAACAGATGGGGGGAATGGGTTTTAATTCCATTTTAATCCAAGAAGAATTGGCGTTAACTCTTGCCACCCCAGGGTTTCCCATCTCTTAAAGAGAATAAAAACATCCCCATGTCATATATATGGCACATTAGACACCTCATCAGCTATAAATAAATAAATAAACAAAACTGGGTATCACATATTGGAAAGCTTCTATAGAAAAAAAAGGTTCTGTACAATTTCCCTCCAGTCCCCTTTCCAATAGTGATGAGGCTGCACAAAAAGAAAGCTACAAAAGCTATTGTCTCTCTTTCTAGATGTTTTCATTCAAAAGGCATGACTAGGCAAATAAAGTGTAACAGAAATACTATCAGCGGGGCATATGTGTAATTTAGGGAGTCAATGGCTTGAGAAAACAACATCCATGGCTTCGTCCTTCAGTACATACGCAATTTTAAATGCTACCTTGCAATCGTTCCATTTCTGACCCCTACCCAACTCTCTTCTCAAATATTATTCAGCTCTTTTTTTGTGCAGCCGAGCAAGTCAGAAATCACAGAATGTGCAAAACGTAAGAGTCCCAAAAGCCCTTATAACTTGAAAATTACTTCCAGGCATTGTTTCAGCATGCAAGCACTGAACAATAAATAACTGTATCTACAACAAGTAACAATTTAGAAGCAGGACAGTCATAATTAATAAATATAAGAAGAAATAAATTGCATGTATGTAGGGAAGAAGAGTCATTCTCTTTCGCATAGACGTTGGGAAATGTTAATACTTGAGCTGCTGCTCCCTAAGAAAGTAATACAGAGCCACAACGCAGCTCACCAATTGAAACTGATGCTCCTGGCACTGCCTAGGACAAAGCTCATTGCCCTGGGCAGAGGTGCATCTTCATTCACAAAGAGATACCTCTTGCTGAACCAGGCCTTGTCCACTTCCTTTGCAGCTGCTGCTGACACTTCAAATTGTCACAAAGGGAGGTGACAACCATTTCAAATTTTGCACACAAAACGCAAAGTCCATGAAAATTGAGGGTTGTGTTGTGTTATGCAGTCCTGAAAAGTTCGTCCCCCCTTATCTCCCCTCCCCTTTGAAAGGATTATTAAACTTGACATTAATCCACAATTACTAACACCAGGACTCAACTATGGGTTCATTCATTCATTCACAATTAAACCGTGTGCTGATATACCAAAAACAATATTCCCAATCCCATTCCTTCATTTCCAACTTTTAAGAATTTAGAAGGTGCAGAGGATCTTCTTCAAATTCAAAAAAGAAATGTCTTCATTAAAACCACTTCTCCACAGCTGGTTCCAAGGTTTATTCAGCATTATGATGCAATAAACTAAAGAGAAAAAAAAACCATTGTAAACATTTTGGTGAAACAATATGAAGTTTATACGTGCTTTAAAGATCTATAAAACAGATACCTGTTCATTATGTATCTTAAATATTAGATGCTGTAACCTCACTGATCATGTTATTCCTCTATAATGTAACCAGCAACTCTTTGGTTTAATAACATTAATAACTTGGCAGACAGAGAGTGAACAATGCCTGCATATAATAAATCAATCCTGCTAATGAAGAGAGAGTTGATTGTTAAGGGGAAAAAATAACATAATGCAACATCTCTGTCATAAAGTTGGCTGGCACAGTAGCAGGAACAGGCATTTTGGTCATGGGCCAAATCCAAGTAGCAAAGAAACAGAAGGAAAGGCAGCTTGTTGGAGAAAAGAATCACCGATCAATGCCTTATTAACCATGGAGGATCCTGAATAGAACTGATTCAGAATATGAAAAGCAGACATATTAATCCCCTTATTTAAAACATTTCTGCTATTCATTATGGCAGAACTCTCTTTTGTGGGGTTTTGTCCTGTAACAATGTAGTATGCTTCGCTGCCTCCCCATAGAAGCCTTTCCTATATGTCAATTATTCAGTGCAAAATATTAGCTTTGGATGCCAGTGTTTGGCTTCTGTACTCCACCTTCACACTCCATTATGCTCAGAGCCGGTTTTCAAACCAGGCACCATGCTGGTTTTTAAAGTAGCAATTAATAGCTCTGCCAGAACATATGAAACAAAGTTTGATGGGATTTCCACAGTGCAATTGTAAAAATTTGCTGGTTAACTTTGTGCGACTGATTAGAAGGTTCATGTGCTTCATAGCTTAAAAGCACTGGGCAGGATCACAGAAGGTGCGTATGTGCAATTTATAAAATAATACTAAAGAGACAATTTGTGATCTCTTGCTTATTAAAAACTAAGATGACTTCACTGAAGGACAATCAGCTACATACTCTTGAGATGAACATCAAGCATATTATATTTTATACTGCAAAGCAGCTTTATGATTTTCTTTTTCTTAACTCTTAACACAAAAAATATTTTTTGTATGGCTCCTGCTGCTCTATTAATGGGAAGAAAGGGCCAGAAGAAAAATGCTTCTAATTGGGGTACAATCAGAAGCATTTTCTTCTGGTCTTTTCTTCCCACTGATAGAGCATCAGGAGCCACAAAAAAATTTTTATCACTGGGTATAGCGCAAACTGCAGGTTGTTTACATTCATTCAGTTATACTAACAAACTGCCCTAGTAAAACAGCTTGGGAGGAGGGAGGAAAACAACACTGAGGGTAAACTATTATTTAATTATCCTGGAAAAATAGTCTTTCATATACAGACATATTGAAAGGAATAACAGGATAATCTTTCATTATCAGACGTAAAAAAGTTTGATATTTGAAACATATAAATTACAATCAGATATATAAAATATTCTCAAATTTCAATCGATGATGGAATGAGGCCTTTCTTTTAATAAAAAGTAACTTATTTTATTTTAAAATTTTGAAACCATGCACCTAGTAGAAACAGTATGTCACCTTACAGCAATCTTTCTTTATCTAGGTTCTTCCAGGGCAACAGATGAAAATTGTAGAATAGCTATGTTGTAAGTTGTTAGATAATTAAAGGAACCCATGTCAAGCTTTATATAAAACATTAAATATTAGCACTGATATGGGGGAGGGGAGAAAATTGATTAAAGAGTTTCAGGTAGTTTGCTGTTTACTAGGAGGAAAAACTATTTCTCTGGAAATGTACCTAAATCCAGTGTAGACAAAAAGAACTGAACAATGCCTCAATGTCTTTGGATCAAGCATTGACTGAGAAAAACATTTCATGGGTTTATAGAGAGTAAAAATATGCAAGGCAGCTATTCTTTAGAATTAAGATTGCAGTTCTACAATTATACTGATACAGGTGTTTGCATTTTGATGAATCAATTTACAATATACTATGTGAGTCTCCTCATTGTTTTCTTCTTTACAAAAAGAAACTGTTCTGATTTTATTTCAAGTGCTACTTAGTTCTTTTTAATCTTGACAACAAAAGTTTAACTTTACAAGAAAAGACTAATGCCAAGAAATATTTACAACTGGATTTATGAATACATGAAAAAATTCTAGATGACTGGATAAATTATAGGCAAGGTCTACTTAAACTGGAGTCCCTAAATATTTATACCCAAGCATATATACTGCTAGTTAATATGTGGCTTGAAGTTTTGAAGTCCTTTCAGGGTTTTTTTCCCCCAAGCACAATTAGCAATGAATACAAATTTGCATCTGAGCCCAGCATGGTAACTCAGAAACATGTCCTGCTGAAGTTAATGGTTCCTCCTTTCCTTACTAAAGGCCATAAACCTCTTGCAATTCTGGAAGAATAAAAAATAGATAAAAGGCAGGCTTATATAGAAATAGCTGGCCACTTCTTAAATAAAAGGATATATTGCAAGGAATTGGTATGTTCAAAATGAAAAATCACAAGGCAAATCAACAACAATAATAATAAAGAAATGTAGCAAAAAGAAATAGAGGTATCTGCACGAGCTAGTTCAAACAAAATTGTTTATAAGCCGATACCATTCCATTAGAATCACCAGCACTGCAACTGCCCACATCAGGTGCACATCTGGACCACTGCACTAGATTGAATTTATGGGCTTTGAAACATTCCAAGTTACAAACCAATAATTACTTAAGCTAATTGGCATGTCTTTTAAACATAAGGTTAGAATGATTCACTATCGCACACAAGAATTCTCTTTTCTAACTCCACCCCACCCTGGGGAAGCAGATTCTTACTTCTTCAGTTATTAATAGTCCCAATTCCATAAAGTCCAGGATATAATCTTATAGTATTTCATATAAAGTGTCATTTCAAAATATAAATAGACAGTTTACATTGTTGCCCATATGCACATCAGAACTAGCAATGATTTTGCTTGCTCCAATCATTATTTATAAAACACACACACATGTGTTTGTGTGGGAGTGTAATCAGTTCTACTAATCACTCTTACATTAATTATACTAATCTTTTATTTCCACTTAAATGGTAAAGTGTGGATATTACAACAAAGTCTTAAAAGAATGGGACACAAGTGAACAAAAGAAAAAATGTGTGAAACTATAATTTTAACTAAGTAGATTTTCTCCTAGATGGCATTTTGTCAAGATCATTCGCAAAGAAATATGTCTATGTGAACAACCTATAATTACCTTTAAGAACAATCTTACATATATATGCCTATGAATTAATAATCATGGATAGGATACAGAAATTACTAATAGGTATTCTTTTGCATGACCAATTCATGCACTATTTAACAGGGGGTACCCAGGATAATTCTTATATATGAACAAAGTATCTTATGAAGCAGATCTTATATTTATTCATGCACTAGTTGAATCATACCAGCTTTTTTGCTTCCTGTTTATTCAAATGAATCTCTGCAGTTTATATCTGTAAAAAAAGTGAACCTAGCCACTTATATTTTCAATAAGTGATTTCTCACCTGTATAGGCACACATGCAGTTAAGAAGGGAGATGTTTCCATGTGCTCACAAATGCAGTTGGGATTAGTGAGTAGGGCACTGTGGTTATGCTGTTCCACATATCAAGCGTGGGGTCATAACAATCTAATGTTTTGCATCTCTGGATTCCAAAGTAGCCTCCAACAACATATAATTTGTTTCCAGATGCAACAGCATGGCAACTCATTCTCTTAGCTGTCACATCTCCCACTTTAGTCCACTGGTAGGTTTCACTGTTGAATTTATAAGCTGAGCAAGCAGAGAATTCAGTATCTCCACCCATAATAAAAATTTGGTTACCGAGAACAGCTGCAGCTGTGTATCGCCATGGCTGAGGACAAGTGGCTGGTACAGTCCACCTGTTTTCACTCAGGTCGTAACATTGTACTTTTGGAAGCTTATCGTGACTGACACTGGTACCACCAAAAGCAAAGAGTTTTAACTTTGCACTGACTACAGCAGCATTGCTTACTCCTTCTCGAAGTGGGGCAACCATTGTCCATTTGTTAGTCACAGGATCATACTGTTCTACTTGTTTTAAGGATACTGAAGGAGAGGCTGGAAGGCAACCAGTGGCTGCTGTGTGACCTCCTACAACATACAGACAGTGTTTGAGTTCAGCAGAACCATGGCCAAAGCGAGCAACTAGCATTGGAGCTGCTTTGGACCATTCTTCATGAAGCGTATCATATACCCAAACATCTTTAGAGACTCCATTTTCAGATCCTCGACCACCAGTAATATAGACTTTACAGCCAATTGCGCATGCACTGAATTCCTTCCTTGGACTTGGGATGTCAGCTTTTGGAATGATCTCCTTTGCTTTTTGGTCAACAAGATATAATTTGTCACACATAAAAGTCTGGCCTCCCAGAAGAAATAAGGCATGCCCAGTTTTTCGAGGCCTAGCACATAAACTAGTGACTACACCGTCATTCTGCAGAATCTTCAATTTGCACCTGATTGCTTCTTCTACAATCTCTTTACTTTTCCTTTGCTTGGTGATAAGCTCTTCAGTAGCTACATTTTCCATGAGATATATGGCTGGCAAAAGAGCCAGTCTCACAGTCTGCAATAATTCTGGCAGATAACAGTGGCGTTTATTTAGATCATAGTTAATCCAGTTCATGGCAGACTCATAAACTAATCGTTCATCTTCAGTCTCTAATTCTTCACTAGAAAGCAGCTGAACAACCATGTCTTTTGGAAGCTGGAGAAAATCTTCACTTTTACTGATGGTCTGGAAGTTGCTAAGGCACATCCTCCAAGAGAGCTCATAAAGTTTGGTACACTGGTGAGCATCCGACAGAAGCAGCATGCCAAGACAATTAGTATGATGAAGGTTCTTCTCTAAGAATTCTGCACAAGCATCTCTAATGTCTTGAAATTCCAACATATCACCTGCCTCTAAAAGGGACTCTGCATTTTCTTCATTTATGATGACCCTTGAAGAGTACGCATAGTCCAGGAGAAGTTCTAGAACCTCTGGATGGATGGAATTGTGGAAGTTGACTTCACTGTCTTGGCTTTCTTTTAGACCGCCACTGAACATGGCTTCAAAATATCGGCTACAGGCAGCTAGGACAGCTCTATGGCAAGGGAATGACTTGTTCCCAGCATGGAGAAGTACATCTGTAAATAAACGCTGTTGACGCAGCAGATTCAGATGAGTGAGGACACTATCCGCATATGAAGATTTGTGAAATAAATATATGTTTATAGAGCCAGTGCTGGCTCTAGACTTCCGATTCTCATGCATGCTGACTGACATTTTCTTCCACACCTAAATGTTAAAAAAAATAAATATGATTAAGAAGTCTCAAAATACAATATAGAATGTTTTAAAAGTAAGTTACCTATACACATCTACTGGGAAGTCTATCCATTGACTACAGAGTTTATTTCCAAGACTTAAAATTGGGTTTTGTTTTGTTTTTTAAAATACAGTTGCAAAACACAGGAATATGCTAAGCAACATCAAACAGGAGCTGAAGATATCCAATCCTCTGCCTGTTTTTCCTACTATATATTTCTTAACTGGCATAGTCTAAAAATAATTGCTCAAGACAGCAGGATTATCTTGGCAAACCAGACCTCCCACTTTCGTAATGATATAAGTGGCAGTTTCAGAATGGGTAAAAAAAAAAAAGACAGGTCTGATTTTTTTCCCACACCTTTCCAGCATACAGCAGCTGATTTAATAATTATGTACTGACACATATTTAAAAACATGCTTCTGCCTTGAATCATAATAGGACAAGCAACAAGGATGTTACCAGTAAGGAATACTTCAAGGAACACAAGCATGCACAAATTAACCTTATTAAGATTATATTCTGATAAAACCAATTCCACCCACAGCATGAAAATATGTAAAAAGTTAGACACAAATAGATCATTCCCAGCACATTTTATTTTAATTACTATGTTATCAGTAGATTTTTACCTCAAAGCTACATATCTCTCCAGCAACAGATAGTTTAAGATGGTACACATGTGATTTAATTATATGCTGAAAGAGTTTCTCAGCCTGGTATATTCCAGATTTCTTTATTCCCACCAATTCAGCAAAAGATCAAAAATTATGAAAGGAACAAGGTGCTGACTGGAAAACATAAATCCTACTATAAAAATAGGAACTTCTACCAATGCTGGGGGAGGAAAGGAAAATCCCCCAAACCTCATTATGCATACCTAAACTATACAGGATCAAAGTTTTCTCAAGGTAAAATCATTAGAATAAATTCAGTGGAAAACAGAATTTAAAGCTACTACAAAGATGTTAGGGTTAGAATAAGACACAATTTCTGAACTAATCGATCCTGCTAAGCCCCCACTGACAGTACCTTAATTCATATTAACACACTAAATGAAAAGGAAATAAAATTCTGGTTTGGAATGTTGTGTGAATCTAACCATTTTGCTGGAGCAAAATTTCAATTCTGCCAGTACAAACAGCCCTGAGCATTCATAACAGCATTCCTGCTGATATTGAGAGAATCTGCCAACATGTTGTTTACTTTCCAGCTATGCCATCCCAAAAAAATTAAGATTCAACAAAAATCACCTTTCTATCCCCTTCCAGGTATGGTCATCTATCCTGCTTCAATAAGAAGTCTCCAACATATTGAAGGAGACATTCTGTGTGTTCAGAAGTTATACTGACTCCAACCCCAATGATTTGATAAGGATAAGGCAATGATTCAACCTGACAAGCGACCAGCAAATTGTAATTTCTGGTCTTATAAGTACACATTCAAGAATGTTGTCCTAATTTGAAAAAACAAGTAATGTGCAAGGGAATGGCAAGTAGATGATCAGGAAAGACAATATGCTGTTGTCTCTGATGGAGAACTCTTTCATTCATAACAGAATCAGAAGTCCCCTGGAGATGTTCCTACCAGCTGCACAGGTCCAACCAGTTCAGGTGTCATAGAAACCACCACTGCCCATAGAAAAAGACTATCTCCACAGCCAAGGAAGGAGTGAAGAAAGACAAAAATATAATCTGACATGACCTCCATAAAGCTTTCCCACAAGATTGCCTGTCACCAGACCAGAAAAAGTCAACAGAACTTAGCAAAAGGAAGCTGAACTACTCATTAAGCTGCTATTTAGTTATGAGTCAGATATGACACCTGAGAGGACTTGGTCCGGACTTAGAAATGGGTAACAGACTATAAGCTCAGGACAGAAAGCATGTGCTCAAGTCAATACGATGCCTCACTTCCCTCAGGGAAAAGATGAGCAAGTAGGGAAAGTGAGAATTCAGGAATGAGTGAGACCTATCCTAATGTTGCCTGTGATTCCTCAAAAGTTTCCTATTTAGTATTACTTTGTGACAGCACCCTTCCCTAGTATTTTGTCACTTGTAAAGGTGCTGTCACTGCTAAGTATGTGTAGAAATTGCTAAGAGATGAGAAGTTCTGCAGTTTGATTCTAATATTTATTCAAAACCTAGTAATACAAGTTGGGGAAATAAGTTTTACTTTTTTGTGGCCACTACTTAATCATTTTCATGTTTTTAATACATCAGCTGTCTAGAGCTACAGTCTAAGAGCTGGACGGCTATATAAATTACATAAATGAAAAATCGAACTTTTATATGAGGTGATATATGTAATAATTAAGCATCAGTTAAGCACACACACTATAACACACTGTAACAATTAAGCATCAATTAAGCATACACAGTATGATACACTTTGATAGCCAATTATTCTCATTTTTGACTTGTTGGTCATTTAATTACTACCATAAAGGATTTTTCTTTCTTTTTCTTTTCTTTTTCAAAATTTTCTTTTCAAAAATAATTTGTATTCTTAGAGGAAAACATAGTTGTTTCAATAACCTGCTATACCTACTCAAAAGAAATGGTTAAAAGATAAATCTACCCATCACTGGGGATGTTTGTTAATTTGTTGAGATCTATAGGCTTCCTAATATGTGCTTAAGCAATTTTATCTTAAATGGCTCAAAAAGACTACTGCAATAAATATTGAAGACTTTTAACAATACAATTTATTGATTGTCTTCCATGTGGTTCTATGCTAATACACACTCTTTATGTAAGCTCCCTATTATTCAGACATTTCTGGGTCCCACAACTTATCAAATACAGTCCATTCTAAACTTTCTGCTATCATTGCAAACTGTCTAAGTATGGACTACATGATCTGAATAGCCACTTCCAGTGCTGTAATTCATAAATGTAAGCCATAAATAGTTCTACCAAGTTATTTACAACACCAAACAAACCATCAAATAAAGGCAATGCCATTAGGATAATTTACCTTATAAAACTTAAATTGTATATCTAAAATTTACTGAAATTAACAGTTCAGACATATACACGATTTAAGTAAACCTCAAACAACTAGATGGAATTTGTTCACAGGCAAAGCTACATAGAAAGCAAGTTTGGTGTAGTGGTTAAGGCACCAGGCTAGAAACTGAGAGATTGTGAGTTCTAGTTCCAATTTAGGCATAAAGCCAGCTGAACTGCTTTGGTTTAGTCACTCTCTCTCTCTCAGCCCTAGTAAGGAGGCAATGGCAAACTACTCCTGAAAAAATATTTCCAAGGAAACTGCAGGGTTTTGTCCAGGCAGCCTCTGAAAATCAGACAGGATTAAACAAAAGGGGGGGGGGGGTACATAAGGATTGAAGCGTGAATTAATGTGTATTAAAAATTCTTTGGAACAATTATGGAACTGATGGATCCTGCTGTTAATATGTTTTCCCCACACATCTTCGTTTAGAAGAAATTACTTTGCAAGATAAACTTTATTCTCAACCTGTGTTTTATCCTCAATCTGTTTCCAACATTAATCTATCAAAAGATTTCCAACACTAATCCTCAAATAGCACAAGGTTATTACTATCCTTCATTATTTGTTCTTCAATCTCTGGAATTACCAATTATGTCATTATTGAATTTGGAAGCTTTACTTTGTTCCCAAACCAAACTGATAGTATGGTCAAGTCAATGGAATTAATCAAAGAAGTGACTATAACCATTATTTCTTTGTTCAGAGAGACATAAAAACACATTACTGGAATGTTATTTCCAGTATTTTGAATTTGGATAGCTCTTCTAAAAATTATTCAAGAACATGCACACACAGGTGTAAGTAAGCACATTCAAGCTTGTAAATTTTATAGCTTTTATTATCTTAACAATCTTTTAGCAGCTAATCCAGTATGTACATGGTATCTTTTTAATAAGTTTCTGTTTTTCAATGCAGCAATATGCCAATATATTACGAGAAAACAGCCAGCGAAGCAAATCTTCCTTTGTACTTCCTTTGTATAATGGCTTAGACTTCAAAAGAGCTGTAAGTGGGGTAGGTTCAGTTACTAAGCAAATAGCGATAAGCTTATCATACTATACCACACATATCATTAGATAAAGAATCTGCTCTGTTATTTATTTTGCTAATTTCGGTATGCAGGGATCGCCTTTCCTTGCTATAATTAATGGATTTCTATTCACTAGAAACAGTTGGATGAGCAGTAAGCCCACCAGTTTTTTTAAAAAAGAAAAAAAGAAAATTACTATCTTCTGATATCACTAGTTTCTTTCATTCCATAACATCATACAGGTATAAACATCCTCTCCGAGTTTTATTTTTAAGCTGGTAAACTTAAGTTTCCATTTTTTTTCAATGTTGTAAGAGATGGGAATAAAATGTGTGTTTGAAGGAAGAGTTTCCCATCATGTTTCAACCTCTCGTTTTAAATTCTGAGGACCAAATGTTGCTCGAGGCTAAAGCTAAAGGTTTTGAACCGGCATAGCTCGGACTCCACTTCTTCTTCCCTACTTTTCGCGCACCTTCTGCAACTACAGGGAACAGCAGCGAACACGTGCGCCCCTCTTCAACGAAATACAAAAGCTCCGTCAACGGCTGCCTCCCGCTTCCCCCTCTTCGCTTTGAAGTGGAAGGGGGGGGTGGAGAAACAGGCAGGCAGCCCTGGGAAAGGAAGGAAGCAAGCAGCACACCCCTCTGACCCTCCTCCTTCCTGTAGGACGGAAAGGAACAAATGTGTCCTGCCTGGAGGTGCACCGACCCAGTCCTCTAAGTGCAAAGCATTAGAGAGGCTAAGGTCGACCCGAGTTCAGGAAATCAAAAGCCAGCTGAGGAGTTGTACCTTCTAACCCCGCACCTTTTTATATATATTATATATTCTTAATATATATATATAAAAAACAGAATAGTTTCTGTGCTCCCTCAGCGTTAAAACTCCTTGCAGGGTGTCCAAATCGCCTCTCTGGGATCCATTAAGGGACCCCCGGACTGAAAATAAAATCGCTTTCGGGTCTCCCGCTGCAGCCCCTCTCCTCAGGAATACAATAAATCGCGCTGAATTCAGCAACGGTTCTTTCTGAGTGAACCACGGCGAGCTGTGGCTAGACTCGGTCTGCAGACGGGGCAGAGTTTTTTCCCTCCTCCTCCACCACCACTACCACCATCCCTCCGGCCAAAACCCACAACCGGCGCTCGCCGACACGGGTTAGGCTCCCCCCCCCTCGCCCCGGCAGCCTAGGCGCGAACCTGTTCCAGCGGCAACAGGTCGGCGCGCGAGGGTCCAACTTACAGCCGCCGCTTCCTCGGATCTGCCTCCCGGGAACCGCGCCAGTTCACGGCATGGGGAGCCGAGCTCTGTCCCCCGTCGCGCACGTTCTAGCGGGCGCCTCTCCCCGGTAGTTCGTCTCACGCGGAGAGACCGAGGGCGCCCACCTTCCCCTCCCGGAGACCAGAAACGCAGCGGGGTCCTTGCTCGGCGGCTGTCCCGGTGGCCTCCGCACACTTGTGCGAAGGAGAGCGACGCCGCTGGCGCTGCTGCTGCTGCTGCAAAGAAGGCGGGCAGTGGCCGAGGAGGAGGGGCGCCGCTCCTCCTGTGGCCTCGGCGAGTGCGAGGCAGAGAGTATATGGGCCTGCCGGCGGGGCGGACCCAAGATGCAAAGAATGAATGACACACGGGAGGCGTGGAGGAAGCCGGGCGGGGCCTGGCTCGGCTGCTGAAAGAGTCTCTGGACGTCGCCCGGGAATCACCCCGGGGAGAGGAAGAGAGAAAAAAAGGTGCGGGCGGGAAAGTGGATGAGACGCTTCCTTTCCTTTCGCGCGGAAGCGGCGTTAATGTGAAGGAGCATCCTGGCTCTGAGTTCTCACACCGGCCCGTGCACTTTCGGCAGATATCTGTGTGGGAGACGTCCGGGCAGAAGGGCCCAGATTCTTTTCGTGCAGAAGAGCCTGTTTTGCAGTTAAGAACGCAGACATTGTTGGACCGCATTCCTCGACGGGGTGCCTTTCAGACGCATTAAAGTGCCTTCTAGCAGGGAAGTGATGGTAGTTGTAGTCCAACATACAGTTGCAGAATCTTACAGAAGAATAGAGAAAAACGGTACACGGACAGACACACACCCTACCTTATGCTTCCTATTAAACGTAATGAACATACAGCCCAGGCATTATCTTATTCTTACTTCTTCCAGTTAGGTTCCATACCAAAGGGAAAAAATACAATAAAAATTAAAAATAACTTTCTTAGCAGAGCAATCCCAACGCTGGAATTAGATACCCAGTGAATTCAACTGAGAATAGATAACATAGTTTCTCTCTGAATTTAACAGAGAATATAGAAAATAGGAATGTAAACTACAACTCCTGCCACTTCTAAGCATGTAACATACTGCAGCTAATAGGAACTGGAAATTTCCTACTCTTGTTCTTGAACAAAATGATCGTTCAGTCCTCATCAGGTTTCATTTTCATAAAAGAACATTAGAGTAAATTTAACATAAGAAATAGTGCCTTGAGGGAGCTCATATTATGTCAGATTAAACCATGTTTTCTTTAACCATGTTTTAATAGGCCATAATCAAGTTCACATAGAAGGTTACGCCACAAACCATGGACAGTATGACATGACTACTGGAATAGGATGTCTGAAAGTTTTGTATCTGATTTTTATTTCTATAAGGTTGTGATGGAGTTCTAAATGCAAAATGGATGCTTTAAACAGATATAACTGATACATAATTCAGTTATTTTATATTGGTGTATAAACTGTATAAAACTGACAACTTGGGTTTATACAACATTTAAAGCTCAAACAAACCCACATCATAATTATTGTTTTCATAATAAGTAGTTCAATACTACTTGCAATATATACACTATCAATACTACTTGATATACACACACACATATACATAGACACATACACATATTCATACATATATCCAATTAAGAAGACCTAGAACACAGTGTGAACCCAATCGTTGGGTAAACTATGGGTTATAGCTTTGCAAGTTGTATGCACTAGGTTTGTTTAGCATATGGCGTTTATAGAGATCATGCAATCATTGATATACAAATTTAGTTTAAAGTATTATATGTGCTAGGTGATTCTGGTTTACTCACTGAGCAGTGATTATAATAACCATGACAATTGGGTGAACTCAGGCATAGAGAAGAATAAGTAAGATGATCAGGGGGATGATCAGGATTTACCTTATATTGTTAGCATATTGTACCACATTTCAAACTTCTAAAAGAATCATTGGTCAAAAGAATTAAGCTCTTTTAGGTGACAGATGATCCAGACTTTTGCTAACAGGTGAATATGCTTAGTGGATTATCAGTAATCTAGACATATTGTTTTTGTTTTGTTTTTTCTTGTGTTGTATTTCCCAAGTCTTCATCTATAGTCTCCAGTCATTTTCAAGATTTCTTGACAACCTCTTGTCCACGCCTCTTTTGCATTTTGGATTGTTGATGCCATCTCTTCCCAAATTCCATTCCATTCTTCTTGATGAGACATCTTATTAAGTTTTGTAGGGTCCCTCTTTTATACAATCCTCCAAGTATTTTCTTTAAGTCTTTATATCCCAAGTATAGTTTGTTACTCCTCTGGCAAGCTTCATATATCTTTAAATGCTAGTAAGTAGAATCTCAGCAATGTGTTGTTCTTCCTTTTGTCAGCAGGTGGCACTCTTTCATTAATTTCCAGTATTAGTCTTTTCCCAGTTCCCGATCTTTTAAACTTTTTTTAAAAATAGTATCAGCTTTAAATAAATAGTCCAAATTTTTCAAAGTTAACGCTCAGCACTGCCTTTATCCAGCTTAAACTCCAGCTTTCCTTTTTTAAACTGATTTCTGTCTTTTCTGGCTTCCTCCGTTTTCTCCAATTTACATTTTTTTCTTATATTTCCAAATGTATATAAAACGCGGCTAATTCAGAAATTGTGGATTCTTTTACTGATTCTTTTGGAGTTTCAAATGAGATAAAATATTCATTCTCACCCAGTTCCAGACACCATTCACCTACTTCGCTCCAGCACAGTCTTGGGTGTCCCGGCTGTTTTCAATTTCATGGCAGCCATTTTGGCTGCCGCTGGATGAGGGGAATTTTCCTAGTCCTCGCTCCCGACGCCACTGGAAGTGCTACCAGAAGTCCCCGATGATGTCACTGGTTGATCCTTTTAACATGAAAGTGCTTCGATGCTTCTGATATGGAAGTTTATTATAAGATTCCTAAACAGATTTTGCTGAATTCTAATTATTTTCTGAATAATTAGTTTACTTAATTAGTTAATAATTAGTTTCTGAATAAGCTTAATTGCGGTTTCTGAATTCTAATTATGTAGCAGTCTTCATTTTCACAACAAAGTTAGTAAGTATGTCAAAAACTAAGGGAAATACTTTACATTTCAATATACCTTTGATAAACAAACAGGAACAGACAATAATCAATAGCCAACTAACATTGTTGAATGTATGCTGGAGTTTAAGACCAACTGGAGATCCCAAAGTGTTCCATTATTTTCTGTGATATTATTCACAAACACATCTACTATATATATCCAAATCTTTAAAAAAACACCAACAGATTTGTGAGGATTATGGTGTCTCTATATTCTGAATCTTTAACTAAACATGGTTCTTTATCCTGGAAAGACCAAGAAAGATGCAAGTAAAATTTGTTTAGGTATATTGGCTTTGAAGAACAGAGGAAAAAATTAATGGAGTAAGATACCATAAAAATATATTAGATCTATAAAGCTGTCTTTATGAGCCGCTAATTACTGATACGAGAAATAAATTAACATTCTAACCCACTATTTAAAATAAATCATTTATCGAGGTTACAAAGAAATGTCCCAAATGTGTTTTTATTTTTCTAATATATCAGACAATGTAATATGGTAAGATATTGCTCATTGATAAGAATGAACAAATCAAAGATCTAAAACTGCTAGAAAGTCAATGCTTGTATTAATTTATCATCAGGGCAATCCAGATGCTTTCCATATTTTTAATATGCTTTATATCAAGGGTGCCCAAAGTCTTCAGCTCATCAATCCTTTCATGAGTTTCAAATTGTTCATTGACCTCCAAAATTTTATTATATGAAAATGATGTATTAAATGCTACTTTACCTAATAATATTACTATTACTATTACTAGCATCAACCCCCTCGATAGTCCCATTAAGCCATGGGTATTAAAACTGACCACTTTGGGGAACCCTGCTTTATATCAAACCAATTCAAACAAGGGATTTCAAAGTAATCACTCTGTTGTTCAGACATATACTGTATGAACAGTGTGTGAATCTTTTTAGTGTTTCATGAAATTTTTAAGCTTTTAGATACCGTTTCCTATATTTTGAACACTATTTTTCTTTTCTTTACAAGTTAGACAGTGGAGAAAGGTTTTTAACTCTCATTAACCTTTGGAAGGACTTTCAAAGGCCATATGTAATTGATTTCAGGCAGCGGTAATTCTGATAGGTAATTGTAGACCCTGGACTAATGGCTTATTGGTGGTTGTGTTTCAGAATGACCTTGCTTTATGATTCAAGTTGTGAAGAATCAAAGTGGAATTTGCCTTTCTGTCCTATTCTTTGCTGTTTCCTGTTTTACAATTGCTTCTACATTCTGCATGTGTTTGGGGGGAAAGTAGTCTCTTTGCCAGTTGTAATTAAACAAAGAAATTCTATAAATACATACAGTTTTGCATTAAAGCTCACTAAAATGCTAGCACTATGGTTCCCATAGGGATAACTCAAAGTTTACTTATACTGTGTTAATGCTAATGACTTGTGTTTCTCATGAACACAATTACACAGTTTAAAGTGAAAAGAATAAAATGAGCATCTATAACTCTACGCGTGCTTAGACAACCATATCATGTATAATATGATATATACAGATATTCCTTGGCTAACAACAGTAACTGAGACTGCAGTTTCCATTGCTAAGGAATGCGGTAGTAAAGCATGACATCACACAACTGCATTGTTTAGTGATGGCAATCTTGGCACTCCTTGTTGCCATTGTTAAGCAAGGATTGTGGTTGGAGAGGCGGCATGAGTATAGTGGGGCCAGGGTTGGTGCTGCCAGATGGGGTAGAGTGAGAGCAATTTATTGGACTAATTTGTGATCTGCCCTGCCGTCTTCCCCGTGGATTTTGCTTGTGGGAAGCCAACAGGGAAGTTGCAAATGGTGATTACATGACTACAGGATGTTACAGTTATTCTGAGTGCAAGCTGGTTGCCAGGCACCCAGATCACAATCACATGAACACAGGGATGCTGAGATGGCCAGAATTTTATGGACCAGTCGTAAGTACCACTTGTTCAGTGCTTTTGCAACTTCAAATGGCAGCTGGATGAGTGGTTGTTAATCAAGAACTTCCTGTAAGATTTAAATAAGAAACAACCAAAACCAAACTAAAATGCTTTTACATGACATCCCTCCACAGTAATATTTTAAAAAATAAGAATTAAACAGCAGTTAAAATTACACACAAGGAATATATATACTGAAAAACACAATAGAAATGAAACTTATGCAGAGTTTGAAACCCATCTATCATGTACCATTACTAATAAGAATGACAGCTAAAACAACCCTACTGCCATTCTGAGTCCCATCCATACATTTGCTTTGTAAGTAAATTTCCAAATCCTTTTTAAATGTTGTGTAGAGCTGGATTAGCAAGAAACAGAATTCCATAATTGAGTATCCAGGTCCTGAAATTCATGCAAATGAGTTGGAGTAACTTGTGAAAAGAGAATGGAAATACCCCACCCCCACCCCGTTCTATAGATTATACTGGATACAAAAGCTTATATTAAGACAGGCAATGGGAGTGGTGGTGGGAAATCACTATGACCATTTGCCATGGCCAACTTGCCATAGCCACCTTGCTTCAGGACAACTCTCTGCTGGCCAAGAATTCCATTAATATCAAATAGTGGAACAGAATCATTAGATAAAGGATGCAAAAGGAGAGACAGTATGAAATGTGAATATATATATATATATGTTTTGTTGTGAGGAAACCTGGTTACTGCTGATGAAAAAAGGAGAAGAACCCGTGGCTTAGTGGTTAAGATAACAGCCTGCAGTGCAGGCAACCTGGGTTCAAATCCTGTAAGAGTATGTCTGGCTGACGAGAGCAAAAAAGCTCGAAATAGAGACTATACCAGTCTCTCTTAATTTTAAAAATATCAGTACAATTATAACAAACATACACACACACACACACACACACACACACATATATATATATATATATATATAAAAAAATTTTAAATAATTAAATTGAATTGTTAAATTGCCCTGCAGCAAGTTATCCGTGATGAGTTGGCTGCGGCAATTTGTCCCATTCCAACTTAAAAATCATAATATGTTGCAAAGTTCTGAATTCAGAAATCCCTTATCCATTTTCACACACACCCCGCTACCCATTGGATTGTGCATCTTCAAAGGTGTCAGCCTGGAAATAATGTAATGGGGTGGGAAGCTAGTCAGCACTAAGTCCTATACTTTTTTTTAACAGCACTTATCCATATGTTGCCCCTAGCTGGCAACATTTCAAACACATGTCCCTCCTCCTTTTTGTACAAAAAAATGATAGACTGGATTGATGAAAATGAAGATCCTGATTACACATATAGTATTTAGATGCCCTTTTGCTTTGATCTCACATGTTTCTGTGATGAACGGCACATGCTTGAGACCAAAATTAATGTCATCCACTGCACTCAAGTTTCAAAGCAATCGAATAAACTGCCTAATCTCAATTTAAATCAAACTATGACGTTGCCTAAATATCTTTGAAAACATCGTTCAACATTGTGTATTAACTGGTTTCATAATGGTGAACAGTACAAAATAAAAGTATCTATTTTAAAAAAGAGAAAACTGTGGAAATTCAATCTATGTTGCAGAACATGAATTGGCATTCTACAATAACATTTCTCTTCCTATAGCCTGCAAATTTTGAAAGAGATGCTCTAAACAGGAGCTATTTGGTTTGCATTCTTACAAACAATATCAAAACATTCTCTAAAAAACAAATACTTTTAGAAGTTTGACAAGCACACTTGAGAGTCACAAAAGACATCAACTTATCTCATAACAATCCTAACAGATAATTCTGGGAAGATTCAGAACCACCCATCTGGTATGCAAATTTAAGATCCATGTTGGAGTGCCACCATGTGGAAACAAAATTTTGCAAGATGTGTTTAGAATATTTCAATTAGCTGCGAGGATAGTTTTTGCAGAGTGAAGAAAGGAGCACCAAATGTATTACCGCTGATCTGAAGATAACAAATATTGCTGCTGGAAATTTAGGAAAGCTTTACATGTATACAGTAAAGCCAGAACGATAATGCAAGTTGCAACAGCATTTGGTAGACTCAGCATACAGACAGTACTGATTTTGTGCAGATTCATCTTTGTGTACGTCTACATGCTGAATCCACAAAATATAGGCAGATCATATAACTACATCCAATAGCATTGCTATTATCTTCCTGAATTTCACCTCATGAATCCAGCTCAGAGAGATATCTGTGCTCCAATCATGGGGAAGAAGTTCCTTTATGGAATTGAGCACCTATTAGAATCTCTTTGGGGGGCGGGGGGGTTAGCATTTGTTAATGCAAGTAAATGATGAAGAAAAAAGTACTAAGTATTTTAATACCAAACAAGTACATCCCCAAGGGCATCAAAACAAGTTGCAATTTTGAGGCTGAGTGAGAGAAATACAATTCTCTCTCCTCCATTGCATAGACAATGGAGTAAAGGAGACAGGAGAAAGAAAGCAGTCTTTTGGATAATGAAGGCTCTTTCTCTTATGCCTTTGTGGATACCAATCCGCAGAAGACAATGGAAACTTCCATTGCTCAGAGAATATGAAACCCACTATTACTAAATGGAATCTTTAAATAAAAAAGAAAGAAAAGAAAATGATTAAAAATCAGCCAACAAGAAAATGCATATCGGTCATGTCTCTGGGTTCAAATTATTTCATTACAGTGGAATTAGATTAGAACCTCTATCATATAATGATGTGGAATATATGCTTGGTTTGAACATCTGATTCTCTTAACCATTCATATAAGTTGCCCCTTCAGACTCCTTTCTTATATTTCTTCCTTGAGTAACTCAATAAAAACAAATATGGCCGACTAATTACGAAGAGAGACTCTCAAGGGGAAGGAAGCGTTCCCATCTGCTCAAGGCGTGCCAAACATTCCTAGCAATGGATTAGATAAAGAGAGTAAACTGACAGTTCTCCTAGCAGCAGAGAAAGGCGAAGAAAAAGCAAGATATGATCAGAAGAAGAAAGCAGGAAGACCCCAGAGTTTTATGAAAGCTTGTAATGATTCAGCCACTCTTTTTATCAGAGACCACTTAAAATGAAAAACTTTAATATGAAAGCAAAATAATATGCCTATCCAATTTCCCCCTTGCCTTTGTCGTCTCATTAATCTTAATTGGTTAATGTAGCTGGCTGGGATTTAAAGACAACTCGATTCATCCTTAAAATGTATTGATTGCATCATGTTCTGTCTCCAATATACTTGTCCTGTAATTTACTCGTCCTTAATGATCTCACTGAAATCAATGTCATTTGACTGAAATGAATTCATAATTTCTCATTCTACATTACATGAGAAGTATTGGAAGGGAAATGTTACAATCTCAGAGAATAAAGACAAACAAAAGAAGATTGTGGCAGACAGGTGTCCTACTTGTCCTGATTTTTTTCTCCAAAAATGTAAAAGTATTTTACATAGAAATACTCTTAAAATGAAAGCTAATGAATGAAGATAGTGCATTCCGTTTCTTTTGTTATCATTTATATTCTTCAGGTTTTCTGTTTTGTATTGTAATCTGTGAATGAAACTTTGCAACAAAAACTACATCTCAGATTCAATTTTTAAAAAGCATTTCCCAATTTCCTTCTCAGGTTCCTATCGTTCTTTCAAGAAATCCATACAATGAGTATAAAAGATGCTTAAAAAATACTGAGCTGTGAAGGCCTGAAATGATTTATATCTCTACTGATTTATGAGTCATCCAGATTTTGTTATAGCAAGCATGAATTATATTCCAAGTACCTTTTCTGTTACTTTTTCTGATACAGCTAAATTCTAGACGATTCAAGAAGCCAACATTTGATAAATTTGAAAAAACAGGCAAATAATTTTATAAAATTTTGCCCGTGCACTTTAGAAAATCTAACAGTGATTCTAGAAAAAAAATTAACCCCCTTGGAGATTTCTGCTATTCTTTAGATATAGTGAAATACAGAAGCTGTATTTTTCCTACTATTATTTATTAATGTAATATTTTCTTGCAATGCAGTTTAATGGAACAGTACATAGCTGCCACTGATTGGAGGAAAAGCAACCAACAACTTTTCAATTGTTTCATAGTTTCATAGCTCCATTTTCCTTTAAACTTTTATCCTATATACAGTATTTCTGGCCTACAAAAATGACACATTCCATTCTTTACGTCAAACTTATCAAAATTAAACTATTTCCAGCTGCCAAAATAGCTATAAGGGAAAAATGTTATTATATTATATTATATAGTGCTGTTAGCAAGCTGAGGATTTTCCTCTCATCCATTACAATTTAATATATACAAAAATAATAATAATAAAATTCCCTGGGTAGTACAGTAGATGTGGTGATAATAGCAAACATATATGCTTTCCTCACACACTGTATAATTAAAACCAATTGTCAGAATCAACTGAAAGAAGGCAAGTATGAAAAGCAGGAAATAGTCTTGACCTATTAGTCTAAAAACAAATTATCTTCATAATCCAATTATACTGATGTACTATATAGATTCTGCTCTTGTATTTGTGATTTATCTTGAACTACATTTTCACACATAAAAATGAAACTTGAACTGTATTTTTTCCCATTATCTTTTTTTAATTTGTTCAAAGTATACAAACTAAAAATGACATAAATCAGAATTCCAAGGGGGGGAAAAGACTCTATAAGTTATAAGTTTTGTTCCGCCCAGGGGTTTGTAACCTGTGGCCTGGGGGCTGCATGTTGTCCCTGAGAAGCCCATTTGCACCCCCAAGACCCCAACAGCACACAGCTGAAATTCATCAATGAAATAGAAGTTTTTCAGTAGCACCCTCGGGATTTTTTTCCATAGCAAATAAGATATAAGTTGGAGTAAGTAGCCTCTCAAAAGAAACAATTTCTATTTTCATCCTTAACTACCATTCCACACCAAAAACAATATGAATTATTCTACACTAGAACTGTGATTTATCTAGATGAATAGTTCCAATGTTGCCTCACGGTATTCTAAATTTAAAACTATCTACCATATCATGAATTGGCCACATTGTACATGTGTGTGTGTGTGTGTGTGTGTGCATACACATATTCTGTCTGTCTGTCCATCCATCTATCTATCATGTAACTACAATATGGGTGTCAAACTCACAGCCCACGGGCTGTATGCATCACATGCTGGCCACCCCCACCCCCATTTTGGCAAAGGGGAAAAAAGTTGTGACACGTCACGTGACTACAATGTGTTGTCGTGAATTTGACACCTCTGATCTACAGTATCTTAAAGGTTTCAATTTTGCTTCTAGAGTGTCTCATAAATTATCTCAGAATAAATTTGAAAAAGAATGACAGGAAGATGGAGGTTGAAATCATAAGCCACGTGTGCAATTGCTTTTATTGCACTGTACTGTGACAGTGAGAAGGGGCACCTCTCCTGCTGTTTGCCAATCTTTTCTACTCAAAATGACATGATGCAACTGAAAATGTTGATTCTAAAATACTGGTACCAGAATTTCTGCTTAACCGTTAGTAACCACACCTAATATCACATGCAATCTGTGCCTTCACTGAAAGACTCTGGTTCAACAAATAAACTTAGAAAGCAACAAGTAGTGAAGAATTCATTCTTCAAAAGCAGAACAACCTACACCTATAGCTTCACAAAAGAGAGGGGGAAAAATCTTGATTTATATCCAGCCTTGAAAAATTTCTTGGGTTACCTATAGATTCTGTAACAATGCTGATATGGTTGATGCCTAAAGAGATCCAGAAAGCTGAGACCAGAATATGAATAAAAAGAGTTAAACTCTGCAAACAGGGAACTATCAGCAATCCTAAACCATTCATTTAGAGGGGGGGGGGGAAACCCTTAATATTTATAGACTTTTTTTCTGGAATGCCTAAGACCTTGTTGTGACTTAAATGTTCAGTCATCAACTTTCAGCTAAGGGTCAGAAAATATTTTAGGGAGTTTGAGTCAACAAGACCAATAACCTTCAGCATTCCAAAATGTATGTGACTGTTAAAATAATGTACATTTTTAATGGAAACATTTTCTATTCAAAACAATATTAATTAGAAATTAACATTATAAACACAGGGCTGGTTTATCATTTTGTAAAGAAACAAACCAATAAAAAACCTTGAAGCTTCGAACACTGGCTGAATAAGATTATGTTTATCTCAACTTTGTATAGAGGCAAAGAATGCAGCTCTGTATTGTCTCTAAATCATTGTTGTCCTTGGAGTAAGTCAAAGTGGAATTCCTCTGCATTGTGTCACACAGAGCACTCTCACTAAAGCAGATAAACTAATATGTGGGAAAGTACAAAGCTGCAATAACTTTTGGGTGGGTCTGAATCTCTCACAAGCACAAGAGAATCCAATCATTCCCCACCCATGCATAACTCACTAGTGACCTCACCAACTTCCTAAACAAATTTAACAAGCCTTCCTGCCTGCTTGCCATATAACCAGGTCATCATGTCACAAGCCCACCTGTGAACGTACAATAGTCAGAGTTATTGCAAAGTGACCTAAAAACTATGCCAACATTTGGAAAAAGCTGTGTACAGTTTTTACCCCCTAAATAGACTTATGTGTCGCATAGGAATATATAAAACTGAGTTTCAAAATATTAGAAAGGTTTTCATTTGTTTCTGACAGAAATGTTCAAAATCAATACATGAATATGGTTCTCCTTCTCCCAACAATCTAACCTAGAAAAGGAAGTCTGAACACTAGACTTGTGTATCAATTTGAAAGGAGATCAGAGTTGACCAATTACTGACCAGAGTTTAGACTGACCCCAATCCTGGAGGTCAAAAGGTAGGACCGAACCTGTACACTGTTGATGTTAACGTATGATTGGTCTGTTTTCACCCTGTTTGCTGTTTCTACATGTGTCACTTTTTGTTTTTCTATTTTTCTACTTTCCTTTTTAAATTTTCTTTCAAGGTGTTTAGATCCCAGATTATTAATTTGAGATGGGCAACATATATAACGAAATAACAAACAAGCAAACACATACATATACAAGTAGTCCTTTACTTACAAGAGTTTGCTTAGTGACCATTCAAAGTTACAATGTCACTGAAAAAAATGACTTATGACTGCTTTTTCACACTTATGACCATTGGAGCATCCCCATGGTTATGCGATCAAAATTCAGAGGCTCATATTTATGATGGTTGCAGGGTCCCAGGGTCATGTGATCACCTTTTGCGACCTTCTGACAAGCAGAGTCAATGGGGAAATCCAGATTCACTTACCAACTGTGTTACTAACTTAACATCTGCACTGATTCACTTACCAACTGTGGCAAGAAAGGTCATAAAATAGGCAAGAATACAACTAACTGTCTCGCTTAATAACAGAAATTTTGGGCTCACTTGTGGTCGTAAGTTTAGGACTATCTATATAATGATATCTATAATTTCAGCGAGTCCAATACAAATTATATTTAGCCTTATTCATAATATACCACAAGACATTAACAAGCCTCTCAGGAGAGCACAAAAGGTTGAAGTCACATTCTGGACATTCTGACATTTTATTGTGCTTGTGGTGGTGACAGGAATGTTTCCTGGCTATATACACAGAAAGCAAACTGCAAGGCCAGAGAATCCTCATAACAGAATTTCCTGACTTCTCAAAGCACATCTAGTTGGGATTCACTTCCTTTCTTGTGCCCTTTCACTGGTAATGCAGAACAATAAGTCAGAAGCTCTCTATTATTTCCAAATGTCTTGCTCATGTAAGAAAATCAGACTGGGCTCTGGATTGGTCAGGTAACACTACAAGAGCACATTCTTCTTATGATTGCTTAGTGTTTAGGTTCTGTAAAAAGGACAGTTGTTATTATTATCAGTAACTGAATATCCAATCTGGATGAAACTGTGGTTTTTTATGATGTCACTTCACTCTTCACCTCCATTCCCACAACTGCTGTCATGGTAGTGAAGAAACAACTGCTTATAAGGCAGCGCATTAAGTGACAGAACTAACCTCAGCCTAGACCACATACGTGCCACGTTGGACCTCTGTCTGACCACTATCTATTTTAAATACAATGATAGTTTCTACAAACAAAAACACGGCTATGCCATGGGTTTACCTGTGTCCCCCACTGTGGCCAATCTCTACAAGGAAGAAGTAGAAACCAAAGCCCTAAATTCATTCATAGGAATTTCGCTCACTCATTGGTATAGGTCTCTCATTGGTATCTGTGAACGATACTTAGGTCAAGATTAAAACAGCAAGTGGAAGCCTTCACCAAACTCATCAACACCGTGGACAGGTACATCACGTTCCCACAGGAAGATGTTAAGGAAAATAGTTGTAAAATGGGGCAAAATTCATTTAACAACTGTCTCGCTTAGCAACAGAAATTTTAGGCTCAATTCTGGTCTGCCTTATAATCTTTGAATTCCTCATACTTTGAGAAGCATCCCTGAGATACTGTTGTATGAAGAAACATTACATCTACTCCTCTTCTATTTGGGTGTGTACAATGAATCCTTTACACTTCAATCAACAGATTTGGTTCAAAATTTATTTGATGTAAATCCTTATAAATAGATAAAAGTATCTCAGAGATATCTGATTATTTATTTTTATTGTTTGTACCACAGGGTTTCAAACATAATTTTTCAAATTTTTCAAATGCAATAGATAGACACTACTCACCATTCCCACCAGTGGATAAATAAATCCAGCTCCAATACTGGCTCTTACGTCGCTGATAGGCAGAACAAACCCAGTGGGAACACCTTTCTTCTCAGGCATGTGGGAAAGGGACAGGTGGGTTTTTGCCATACAAATGGGCAAATTCCCAAATCCCTGCCAAAAAAGAAATGAGAAAGAGATAGAATGTATCTATACCACACTGAAATAACAACAGTTTCTTCTCCAAGGTTTTGCATGCTGTACAATAAACAAAGCTCAATTTTTATTACCAGTACACTGCTGACTTCTAGGAATAAGTCTTTGGCTCAAGCTTCAACAGATTGTGGCAAGATGTTGTAAGTATACATCTTAATTAATAATAATTTCTTAAATGCCTTTCTCAAGGCCCAGTACAGATCACAAAGAGAGCAATTGCGACATCCAATAACTCAACAATTTGCTGCTTAATAGCCAAACCAATAAACAATATATTAACTATTGAGACAAACCAAACACAACTGCACATGCTTAAAATGAAACCCTGTGATATGACTAAACATATATACATCTATAATTAAAAGGGATTAATCTAAGAATTGCTGAGATTAATTAGAGTAAAGTAAGATAACAAGTCCTTCCATTCACTCAGCAACTAAGTAAAAAGTTATTTAAATCATTTTTAAAGTATTTGAATTTTCACAGGGATGAAGGGAAGAAGGCAGTTAAAACCAGAGACTCAAAGCCTGGAGACCTGAGCTCTGGAGTGAGGGGCAGAAAGAGAGGACTCTCAGGGTAGTGTAACAAATAGAACTGCAGGAAGTAGTCAGGTCATCAGGAAGACCATGGGTTTAGAGACCAGAGTGCCCTAAACATAAGTAGCAACCATAAGCTCTGGTTCAAATAAGGAGCCAGGACAGAGCCTTGTGGAATGCTGAAATACGAAAGTGGCATAGAAGGTCCAATGCACATTTTTAGTCATTTAACCAGGAGCCTTTCCTTTCTCGGGGCTATGCAAATCCATGATGGTGTGGGCAGGGCAGCATTCTCATTCAAAAAGACCTTGGTGATATTAATAAACAAGTCACTGAAAGGCAAGCAGTAGTAGGCCATATAGATGGGAAAAGGCAAGAAAAGGCAGGTATCATCAGGTCATGGTTATCCCAAAGGTTTAGTTGCATTTTGAAAAACACCTTTTGGTTTAAAGGCAGATACAGAAAGATTGGGTCCTGGCCCACAGCAGGGGCAGTTTTAATCCATTGTTTAAACAGATAAGGGTATGTTTTAAAATAGGAACAGCACTCACAATATATCTATTTGCATATATTCTTGTTTTTACCTGTTGAGTGTAACAATTTATTTGAGACTGTGCTGCAGGAGACAGCTCTATATCCTGAGCTCCATAGATCTTTTGAGCTATGATTCTTATTTTTTCAACTATGGGAAGCTGTGAAAACAAAACAGGATGACAGAATGTTAATTTGAAAAGTCCCAAGATACTTTCCCTCGTATCAGGATTGCATAGTTCTCATTGGGAGTGAATTTAGTACAACACATTCATTTAGTAAACATTCAGTTATGCATTGTTTCGTTAAAAAAAATCATAGATGTAAAAGATAGTCTCTGTTGCCTTCCATTCAGAAATCATCATTAACCTTATCTTTTCTACAACGCAGAGAGAAAAAACAAGTTTATGTATATCAGCTTCCTGCAGTCATACATACTGAAGTGTATAGATAGCCCTCGACTTACAACGGTTCATTTAGTGACCATCTGAAGCTACAACAGCACTGAAAAAAATGACATCACCATTTCTCACACTTACAACCATTGTAGCATTCCCATGGACATGTGATTTACATTCAGATACTTGACAACTGGTTCATATTTATGATGGTTGCAGTGTCCCTGGGTCATGTGACCCCCTTTTGCGACCTTCTGACAAGCAAAGTCAATGGGGAAGCCAGATTCATCTAACAATCGTGTTTCTAATTTAATAATTGCAGTGATTCACTTAACAAATGTGGCAAGGAAAGTCGTGAAGTGGGACTGTTCTCACTTAGCAACATAAATTCTGGGCTCAACTGTGGTCGTAAGTCAAGGACTACCTGTATTTCAATTTTGTTTTGCTTATTTAGCAAGAAAGGCAAAAATATGTTGCAGTCACTCACCAAAACTCAGTTCTGGTTAAACCAGGCTGTACATATGCTAATTGGAAAAGACCACTCTCATTTCTTTTATATGCTCAAGTGAATTGTTCTCTCATAAACAATTCACAAAGACAAGTCCAAGTCCCATATCTGGCAGGTACAACAGTGGGATCAACACAAGATGTACAGATGCCCTGCGTTGTATGATTCTTCTTAAGTTCCCAGTGGGACATATCTATACAACACCTGAAGATGTGCAGTTTTAAAGCACGTAGACGCCCTTGGAAAAGTCTTGCTGAAGTAAACCAGCCTTGGAAAATTTATCACAAGCTGAGTATAAGCTTCTATTATTGAAACTACTCTAGAAAACCTCTAATGGATTACCTCAGAAACAGCTCTCAGCTTTTTTTCCCCTTTGCTATTGCAGTCAAAAATATGTTCTTTAGTAAATGATCAATATACTGTTCAATTGCCATGTGAAGAAGCATAAGGCTAGGCTGAGCCTTCATTTTAAAAGTGTCCACTCTGCACATCCCATTCCCTCCGTAGAAAGTCCTGTCCCAGTCGAAGTCCTAGATTTTTCTACCTAGACTGGCTTGCAACAACTGAAATTCAGTAAGTATGAGGTAATGTTATCGTATCTTTTTTATAATGGAATCATGTATAAAGTTACACTGCTAATTTTTATACTAATCACGCTGAAGCCTGGAAAGAAGTGGGAGAGCAATGAAAATATTTTTTAAAAAAGGACAGAATGAATGACCAAAAGATTGCCTGCCCCATCTGTACAGCAGAATTAATACATTCAGCATACATATACACACCTAACCACAGCTACTGCCACAATATTTCCTTCTGTGATTAAGAAGCAGCTATCCCAAATACCAGGAGCAGAGGGCATTTTGCCACAGGATGCCTTTGAAATCAAGTGCATTGATTGAGTGGTGCTGGGCTTTTGGTGCCCTAACTTTGTGCCATCTCTACAGCAAAAAATTGCCACGGAAATGTAGTGATTCATTGCTTTGGTACCAAATGACAAGGCTCAACCTCATCCTTCAGTTTTGGAAAGATTCTTATTATCACATTTATTTAAAAAAAAAAACAAGGGAGGAGGAAGGCAACCTTAGACCTCACATTAAATCCGAGACAAATTTATCACTCTGTGACAATACCAAATGTTTTGGTCCTTCTCTGTTTTTTTTTAATCCATTAACATTATGTTCACGATTGTATTTTCATTGGGCAGCCTTGTCCCCCCAGCCTACAAGTCTTAGTATCATGGTTGGTACTTCAGTACATGCGCTATGATCTTTTAAGTCTCAAACTCTGAGGTGGAGGTTTGCATAGAAATGCCAATCAAATTTCCAGAAATTTTTGATGGCTGGATACTACAGCATTCCAAGTCTTCTATCTACCAGAGGTAGAAATTATGGAGGTTGAAATTGGGCTGGGTTCCTCTGCTCTACTCAATGTTTCTTTTTTTTAAAAAATCATATTTTTTTATTCCAATATAGTTGTGTTTAATGTAGGACTTTTTCTCCATTGTTTATTTATTTAGAACATTTATATGGCCACCTACCTTAAGAAAATAACTTGGGGTGACCAACAGCACAAAAGTAATGTAAATGATTAGTTTCTCTTCTATTTTAAAAATACTCAAAAAAGCTCTTTTCAGTGCTGATACTGCTTTTTTACTTTGTTCAAAGAGTTTCCAAAGAATTAGAAGAGTTGCAATGGTGTGGCTCAGTGAAAGTTCACTTCCAGAACTACTCTGTTTTCTCTCTGGTTGTTCCCAGATAACGTATAAAAATTTATGGCAGAAACCTATCAAGCAAGTGGATCGTTTCAAATAATAATCATAGTGAAGATCATAATGATAAGAATCCTCCAGTGAGACACTAGTGACATGGTTGTGGGGCTTGTGATAACTCTAGGAATTCCCAAAAGCTATCCAGATTTCTATAAGCTAGAGAAAGATACCGATAAAAAGAATAGCAGAAAAAAAAATGGAATGCAGAACTCAGTCTGATTTACAGACAATACACCACAAAAGTTGAACATTGAAGTACAAAAAAACATTTTCAGATTGTACTGCATTTGGGGCTGTATTCTCCTTCCCTGATAGTGGGATATTTTATGCTGAATATATCCAAACTTAAAGAACATCCATACATGCTGCATTAGATTCAAAAGGCCAATGCTACAACAGAATTGACATTTTGAATTTCAAGCAGTCTCAAAAGGTCATACTAACATTTTAAGCAGAAAGCTGCTCACTGGTGGCTTGTTATATCATATTTCAGTTCAGATGGGACTTTTATAAGTCTTCCAGGAGAATATTTTTGAGATAGAATTACAAGCATTGCTTAAGTTCGCATGGAAGCATTATATTAGGCATATTATTTGGTGTCCTAATTTTTTTTCTTTGACAATAAACAATTTTCTAGCTCTTATACATGTGAAAACAGGCTTGGAAACCTTAACAGCAAGGCCTATAGTACAGAATCCAGAAGCTTTTATACTATAAATGGAAACTTTCAGGGCTCTGCAATCTTTATCTAGAAAAATAAACTGAAGAAAATCTGTTTCATTTCCATAATTTACGCATATTTCAAAGCATAGCTGTCTTTGTAAAATATATACTTTGATACAGAAAACTACAGGTAGTTCTTGATTTACAACTATCCCTTTAGTGAACATTCAAAGTTATAATGGCACTGAAAAAAGTGACTTATGACCATTTTTCACCCTTAGGACTGTTGCAGCATTCCCATGGTCACATGATCAAAATTTGTGCACTTGGCAACTGGCATGTAGTGTATTTATGACAGTTGTAATGTTCCAGGGTCATGTGATCACCTTTTGGGACTTTCTGACAACCAAAGTGAATAGGGAAGCCAGATTGATCTAACCTAACTGCAGTGATTCATTTAATAACTCTGGCAGTTATTAAAAGGCTGTAAAATGGGACAAAACTCACTTAACTGTCTTGCTTAGCAACAAAAATTTGGGGCTTAGTTGTGGACGTAAGTCAAGGACTACCTGTATCTAGAAAAACAACAGTGACACAACTAAAGAGAACCAAATTCTCTTCTACTTTTGTTCCTCAGATGGGAGTAAATGCAAAATATTTTGTGTCCATTCTAACAATTGCAATGAGACAAAAGTAACTTGTTTTAGCTTAATTTCTAAACAGCTAAATAAAAATCACAAGCTACAGTATATCAGAAACATGGACTAATTCATTCAAAACGAAATGCTACTGAAACATATGACCTTATAATTGGAGTCAGACTGCTCTGGTTAAAACCAATCTTCTAATTTTCATCCACGTGAACATTATAGACAGCTCCCAATTCTCCTTCATGTTTGTTTACAGAGATAATATGGACAACAGCTATTACTTTTTATATAAACTTCTAGACTGTCAAAATCAATTCTAGTTAGCATAATAGATATATTTCTTAGGGGATTTATTTTTAGACTGCTCAATTATATTTAACATTTTTTGTCCAGAATGAAAGTGTGTGGGTTGTTGTTTGAGCTCCGTTCAAATATTTAAGCATCCTAATATTTATTCCAATTATGCCTGCAGTGGGTTTTTCCCAAGCACAAGGGAGCCCCAGCAACAAAGCATCAGTAATGTTTCAAAAATTGCAGGGAAGCAGACTAATCAGTTAAGCCTCTGTGAGAAGGAAATAATGTGTATTTACTCCCTTTCTAAACAAAATATTAACTAAATTACAGAATTTCCCAGGACAGGGTGTAGAGGATTTCATTACAGTTTTCACAGTATATTAAACACATAGTGAACAAGCCATTTATAGATGAATGTGATGTGACCCCAACTAACATGATAATAGATTTCAGTGACCCACGTTTATTGGCAGTTGTATAAACACAACAGTTTACAAACTAAGGATTAAGAAGTTGATTTTTTTGCTATAATTTGAATGTGCCAGATGAATTGTTTTTGCAGCTCTGTAACATTCTAAGAGTATTTTAAGTCCACAGTAATTATGAAAATGAAGGCAAACACAAACAGAAGAAAAAATTGATTTGTCACAGTTATTTAGACATGCTCTGGAATTCATGTTGATAGATATACATGACAAATAATTTTAGTAGAGCCTTTTGCTTATGCTATGGATTTTGCCTCCTTTTCAAGTGCTGTTATTAAGTCATTACATAAATTAATTTGACTTTGAGACAAATTTTAATATTTTCCAAAGTCCAAAGTTTTTAAAAACTGTGTACTATAACATGAAAAATTATGACCTTCTCATTATTTCTTCAACACTGGAAAGACAAATTTATGGCCCTTACTACTCAATGGATTGTAAATCTAAAATTACTTGTGACATATGAATGAGTTGCGTATAGCAGTAGGTCACTTATGGATGATTATTATGACACAGGGTTATCCTTTATGTTGTGTAATATATATATAAACAAATACATTTTGATAAACATATATATGTAAGTATGTGTATAAGAGTTTTGTTGTATTGTTTTTTCCCTATTTTTTTCTTTGTACTGCTTCATTAAATAAGTGAAAGTAATTATTGTATAATATATGGAAAAATTAAATAAATAGCAGGCAGTTTTCAAAAGCTCCCATCTTGCCATTTTTGAGGGTTACCCTCTAAAAATTATATCTTTGTGTTCTTTGATGTCAATTTACATATATGTATTTTCCTTTTAAATCCCTTCAATTAGGAATCTTGGAGTGGCTTTAAGGATTGTGCTGTTGATTTATGTGTTCTATAGTGCTGAATCTAGCCTGTTTTATCAATGAAAGTGTTTCAGATAAATTTGAACATGCAACAGTGTATGTTCAAATGGCATATGACACATGATATTATGGAATTAACATTACATGCAAATTTCCCCTGACCTGCACAGTTCTGATCCTCAGCCCTGGTGCTAGTCTGCAGAACAATAAGCCCCTTCCGAGTTTACTCTGAAGCACAAGGCCTGAGACTAAAAGGTTAAAAGCAATCTAATCATGCATTTTCCCATATGTATGCATTGTGTTGAAACAGATTTATTCAAACTGTCAGCCATTGAAGGCATACATAGAATTTATTGCCCCACAGCACTATGAGCCATAACAGCATCAGCTCTTTTCAGAAATACCAGCAGCAAAGAACCATTGCCTTCATTATTTGACGGCAAAAACACATATGAAGAAACAAGAACTCTTCACAGGTTTAAAACCAGGCCCTGCCTGATTCTTAGTCCAGCCCTAGCTCCGAGACACTTATAGGTGACCCCTGATAACACTACCAGAGTTTAATCAAATTTACCTTTTAAAAAATGCCCACAGTTTCGCTTTTCCTCAATAGAAAGAAAAGATTTCAAAGTGTAAGAAAAAGAGAGACCATGTTGTTCAATCCAATCACTTTCTTTTGGATTTGTGATGTAACATTTGTCATAAGAGATTAATTAATTAAATTTGTATTTGTTTTCTTATTGCATCGTAGATGGGATTATATATTTTTTGCCTTTTTGACACTGCATTTTTCTATTGGTTGTCCAGAAAGGAGCAGATGTAAAATATACTGTATGAAGGCTTAGGGCTGAGAGTTATCCATCTTTGCTGTTATAATCTCATGGTTATTTAGATATTACATCTCTACATGCCTCAAATCTGGATGCTTCCTTTTGTTCCTTTCCGCCTTCCTTCCCCACATGGGCCGAAGACAGAACCCCAGTATTCCAAGTGCTGGAAAAAAATCATTATTTTCTGCACAAAGGAACTTCAAGGAGCCATATTTGTGTGAAGAATAGCAATTGAATCACTGTAGTGTGAACACCTTCCTGAATGCTTTCAGATTAAAACTCTTTGATTAGAGTGAGGTTGACTGTTTTTGATTGTTATATTTCTTTTATTAATCTGTAGTACGGTATCACGGCAACAAGAATGGAATATACACAGACACACATATGCATGCACATTTGTAAAATAGCTTTGAGCTTGGAAATTAGCATTTCCATTTCCATGTAGGCTGGGAGAAATAATAAATAGCCTCCTGTCAGAGGCTCAATGAAGCCATCTTATATCTTCCTTATATCTACTGTCAGGCACTGAGCCAAGACAGAACAAAGTTCAAGGTGCTCTGGATTGAGATGGCCTGGTGCTAAAACAGCAGCTGATTCAGCAGTTTGCAGCTTTCATTTCTTTTTGTTGTCACTTTTCTATTAGCCTTTCATAAATCTGTTTGTAATTTCATCTTTTTCTTTTTACTTTACAAGCCATGTGGATCACAGAGAGATTCTTACACTCAAAGCACCCATCTTAGGCAGATCTGGTTTCATAATACAGGGAATAAAGAGCTCATGAAAGTTTAACTGTAACATGAATCTACACCTCCACCTGTGGTTAAAAAAAAAGAAAGATTTATTTCCATCTAGCAATATCCAGCCACTTCCCACCTGGTGTTTGAGAACATGAAAGAAATAGTTCAGAAAGACAAATAATAGCTATCATGTAAAGTCTCTTTTGTTCCAGATCCAGTCTTAAATGAAGTTGTTCTGAATCACAGGAGAAGTTTGAGGTGGAGTGGTGGGGAGAGTAAGAGCAGGAAAAAGCCATGGGTAACAACTGAAAGAGGAAGGGAAGGGGTTGGGAAGACTGTTGACAACAAAACTAGTCTTTGGAAGAATCACTATTCTTACAAATCTTCATTTCAAAACTATATTCTGATGGTAAACTGATGGAAATGCAGAGCTTTAGAAATGGTTTTGTAATTTTTTTACAAATGACTTTTTATGGTGGTCTCCAGAATTGTTTAGCAGGGCATGATGGATTTCAGGAACTGGAAGGTCTAGTGAGATTAATGAGATTTATATAGGATATGGCTGGCTCAAATCTGCCCTGATTGTCTAATAAGGTATTCACATAACTGCCCTGTAATAAGAAAGAAGCAACAAACTTAGGTATTATTTGTTCAAATTCTCAATAAGGTCTACATGAAGCTCTAATAACATTCAATGGCAAAGATATGCAAAAATTCAGAAAATACCACAGGAGCAAATCATTTTTTTAGATTATATTAACACTAAAGCATTAATTAATTCAGTGCTATATGCCAGCTTAATTAATTTGCCCAAAGACTGATGAACTTGGAAAGAAAATTAAATATAATACTGATTCTCAATTATTGAGAGAAATTAATAAGTGCTAATGTCTTAATTATATACTTGTAAGTAAGGCAATGCTTTAGGGGTAGGATAATGTTGCAGGATCCAATCTGGGTTGGTCACCAGGACCAGAGGTTGTTTTCTGAGCTTTCGGACCCATGCTGCAGCCCATATAAATGTAAAAAAAAAAAATAAAAAATAAATCTTTAGAGAACTTCACTCTCACTAGAATGTGTGAGAACGTGTCAGAACCTTGAATTTTGTTCTGTCTTTGCTCAGTGCCTGACAGTAGACGTAAGAAGATATAAGATGACTTCACTGAGCCTACTTGTAAGTCCTCTTGGAAAGTCAATATGGATTTACAGATATCTTCTAGAAATCTCCTATTTTGGTTAAGTGCCATCAAGTTTATGTCGACTGCTAGCAATCACATACATGCATTTTCTCCAGAACAATTTATACCTCTCCTTTATGTCTTTCAACAGTGTGTCCATCTCCACTGTAACTGAATCCATTCACTTCTCACATTTGTTTTTTTTTCACCTTTCCAAAACATTATGGACTTCTTAAGACACTTAGAACTTTGTATTATGTATCTGAAATAGGATAGCTTGTGTTTGGATATTTGTGTCTTGAGTGAGAACACAGGGCTGATTTGTTGATCTACTTTTTTCTTGACTATCCATACTATTCTTGGGAGTCCGCTCCAAGGTTCAAAAGCATCAATACTTTTTCTGATCAGATTCTTCAAAGTTCAACTTTTGCTTTCTTCATACAGGCTTAGAGGAAAAACTATTGCATGCACAAATCTGATGTTTGTACCCATCCTCCTATCTGAATATCTTTTTCAAAGTTTTCAATACTACCCTTCCAAATGCTAATCAGTCACCTATTTTTGACTATTGGTTTCCTTACTATTTATCCGCTGGATAACAATATGAACTGGGAGCCGATAGTGCGACATGAGCTTTTGTTAAGTAGTAACTTACCACATGGAAAATGAATAGCAAATAACATCAGGTGGTTCTTTACTCCTTTATACACGTCTTAGAATAAATATACATGAGATGTTTGTAAAAATACACTATAGATCACACCAGCAACACATTTTAAGTGTTTACACACATAGACAAGAGAAATAATTGTTGGCTGGGATTAAGAAGGATGGTACTCTAGCTCTGTGTGAACAGAGAGGTTGCTTCTTCTTCTTCTTTTTTTTTTTTTGGGCAATTCTCCATTTAAATGCTTCTTTAGCACAGAAACTTTTATGCTTTTGAGGAGGCTGTGAGAGGCTGCATTAGAAAGAGCAGATGGAAAGTCTCTACTTTTCTGGTAGGATCTTTTTGCATCGCTGTTTGAAGCACAACCTCAACCAGAGTGCCTATTTTATTCCTTGCGAGAGCAACTCCCCCCCCCCACTGCTGAACAAAGATTATATACTATTTTACACTATGTCTCATATTAAAAATGACATTGCTGCTATCAAAGAAGGATTTGGGGAAAAAAAATGAACGTTTCTTTTTTCCTTTTGGCAATTGGATGAAGGGAAAGATCTTATGCTTATCCAAAATATTAGCCTAAACAGAAACACAGTTGAGCTACATGCTGTAAGCGTGGAAAGGGACATTTAAGATATTTACTAAAAAAGGGTGTGCAAAATGTTTTAATTCAAACCGTTACCAATCTGAAATGCCACATTTTGAGATCAAAACAGTTGTTTTACAGTACAAGTGGTCTGTTTCAACCATTATAGTAGTGTTTTAATTTCAAAATAGTGATCTGAACTCAAAATAGAACAGTCCATTTCTGAAAAAGCTTGCCAAGAAAACTGCAGGCACTTGTCAAGGCAGTCACAAGGAATAAACCTGACTCAAAGGCATGTGCACATGTGCGCGCGCGCACACACACACACACGGTACTGCTAGATATAACAACTGAGTCAATCATCACATGTTGCCTCTTGCAACCTTGCTTACCTCCAGGTCATACAGATATCGGAAGTTGCTGTGTTGGTTAGCAGCTCTCCTTACAGCTTCAGCCAACTCCATAGCTCCTCTGCCCCCCTCTGACCAGTGCCGGCAAGGGACTGCATCAAAAGCTCCAGACTGTTTGGCTATCTCACAGACTAAATTAATCTCAGCAGGCGAGTCCGTTCTGCCAACAAAAGAGTTTTGGATTATTTCATTTGCAATGGTATTTGTTAATCATAGGCAGGGTTGGTTTAAGGAATTTGGGGGTTCAATGCAACATCAGGTTTGGAGTCTCCCATGCAGACTTAGAGTAATATCACAGATGGATTCCTGCAGAATGGCGAAGGAGGAGGAAGGACAGTATGCTTTAGAGGAAATAGACCTTTCTGCTGCTGTCAGCACCATTCATCATGCAGGAAAACTCTGCTTAGCCTCTGGGTGGGCCTGTCTACCTCAAAACCCAGCTACATAGACAAACAGTTGTACCTTCTTCATTTTTATGCATGTAACTCGGATACCTATAGCTTGCTTTTGCCTGCTATTCTGCTTGAGAGGAACCATTTTCTGGACTAGCTCCATATGCTACGACTCATTTAAAAGGCCCTGATCACATACAAGTACTCCTTGACTTATGACCACAACTGAGTCCAAAATTTATGTTGCTAAGTGAGAAATTTATTAAGTGCGTTTTGCCCCATTTTACAACTTTCTTGCCACATTTGTTAAGTGAATCACTGGAGCTGTTAAATTAGTCACACAGTTGTTAAATGAATCTGGCCTCCCCATTGACTTTGCTTATCAGAAGGTCGCAAAACATGATCCAATGACTCCAGGACACTGTGACCATCATAAATATGAACCAGTTGTTAAGCATCCGAATGTAAATCACATGACCATGGGGATGCTGCAATCATCATAAGTGTGAACAATGGTCATTAGTCACTTTTATCAGTGCCATTGTAACTCTGAACAGTTGGCAAATGAACTGTTATAAATAGAGGAGCACATATATACTTAAAGGTTCTCCAAACTGGAAAATGGATGATAATAGAAGATTTGAGAAGATTAATTCTATTAATAAATGTCATTGGATACTTATGCATGCAAATTTTGTACCATTTTACTTTTAATGCAAGTAAGCAATCCCAGCAAGAACAAAATAATTTATACACACATAATGAGCTCAAAATATCTAGCAATACCTACAAATTAATCATAGCAAAAGACACTGGTATGTTGAAAAGGTCAGGAGCTGATCTTTTTTTCCCCTTTCCCCCATCCTCCGCCTCACTCCTTGTGTAATCTGAGCATCCAATTCCTAGTAATTTTCTTGTTCCTCCTAATTAACTAAGAATTAGGCCCTGGATCCTAAATCATAGGCAGAGCTTTTAAGGCTGACTTGAATTTCATCTTCTTCCCATTCAGACCTGACTCGAAGTAAGGGATGGTTTCCGGGGAGTGGAAGCAGAATATACCAAAAAATATAAGATCATGCCGCTTGTTTGAATTCCATCATCTTTTGGCAAAAACCTTCAGTATGTACAATATACACCAATATTTTTATGCTGAAGGGGTTTCTTTGATATAATTGAAGGTTTGTTTTGAATATTATTTTGACCAGTCGCATGTATGAAGGAAACAAAATATTTAAATTTAGCCATTCTCCTTAATTCTGGAGAAGGCTTTAATGATGGGAAATGTGGAAGGAAAAAACAAACCAGGATGACCAGCAGCAAGATGAGTGGACTCCGTTACAGTGAAGATGGTGCACCATTGGAAGACCTGAAGATTAGGGATAGATCATACTGGAGAAAAAAAAATCTATCTTCGTGGTCACTAAGAGTTGACACTGACTTAATGGTACATAACTGTAGAGAGAATAAAAAATGGTCTTGAAGGATCAGAGAAAGAGCTGCTATCAAGGCAATGGTCAGATAAGAGGGCTTGAGCCCGGGCCAAGAAAATAATTTGAGAAAATATGGGCCAGCTCACAGAATAAATTAATCTCAGCAGGAAAGTCAATTCTGCCCACAAAATATTTATTGGATTATTTCATTTGTGATAATATTTATTAATCATAGGCAGAATTCATCTGCATAAGTGAGGAAGAGGGAAGCACAATCAGAATTGCAACATTCTGTTACTATAGCAGTTACGATAACCGTAATTATGAACTATATGGTATTGGTTTTTTAATCTGGTCTAACTTGTTGGGCTGACATCAATCAATCAATCTCCCTAATTAAGTTGTTACATACATTCAATGGTTTAAAATTGGAAATGATAAGGCTATTCAAATTAATTAGGAAAGAATATGCTCTAATACAAAGGTGTTTTCTGTTCTTATATCCTCTATATGACCGGTTGCTGTAGTTACTTCTTTATGAGACAGACATACTCATTTCAGGTCAATTTCAACTTTCTTTCCCATAGACCTATCCCCAGGACTGGATATAAGTCATGTCTGGCAAAAAATTAAGACCTGAATTGTTACTTAGAGGGCGGGACCTCTTGCCTCCAGAATCATGTAGCTTTAAATAGAATTTCCACTTTTATTGCCATTATTATTACTGAATAAATTCAGCATGATTTTCATCAGCTTTTAAAAAGGAAAATTCTGTATACATGTTGGTGTTATTACTATTAGTATATTATCCTGTTAGGATATTATTAATAATTATTATTAGGATATTAACATCTTAAAAATAAGAACTATGTCTCAATGCAAGATTTGGCATCTTAAACATTTGGCAACTATTCTGTACTTTAGAAGATTATCAACACCTGTATAATCAAAAAGAACCTGTAAAACTGGTATTTGATTAGATGCATTCAGGAGGGGGCTGGATGAAAGAGCTACCATCTACTCAAGTCTGAAGTTCAAAAATTTGTATAGTCAATCCTAGCAGAAGCTCAGCATGTCTCATTTTTTTGTAGAAAGGTCAGAACAAGATAATTGCATAGTCTACGATGTTGGAGGCAGTATCTTCACAGACTTGCAAAAACAAAACAAAATTCTGCATGCATACCTTGAAATAAATGTTCCATCTCTTTCTACAAATTGAATAGTTAATAAACATTCACTAATAGCAAAGAACAGCTTCAGGAAAAATGAAAGCAGAATGTGAAGAAGAATGCAGCCCCAATCGCTTCATTCTCTTCAAGGCTGCTTTTGGGTTTTTTAAAATGTGGGAAAATTCCAAACAAATAATTTGGATAGATAGGTTGTCCCTTTTTCTGAAAAAGGCTTTTAATATAAAATATAGGGTATCATTAAACAAATTACAAATTTAAGAAAATAAAGAATGTAAAAAAGAAAGGACTGATGATCAACATATGACATTTTCAGTACACTTCTCATATTATGGTTGAAATAAATGTAAGAATTTCAGGATAGATGTCTGCGAGGGACAGTGGAAAAGAAAGGGCAAGGGCAAGAGACTAAAAGTCACAACATGTGTATGATGACATCACCATACCATGCCTTACCTACTTGCATCAGGCATTGGGATGCAAGAATGTAATGGTGGTACTTGCTCTATGATGTCACTGCACTGCACTTGAGTTTTGGTATAACTGAGGATGCCATTGGTCTCAAGAAAGCAGAGGAAGTTGAAAACAGGTTTACTTCAAAAATCCCATTCTACAGTACCTACTTCGTAATCGTCAAAGATGGCTAGAACTTCGAATTTTACATATACTTTCAAAAAACTTTCTCATGGGTAAAACCTTGAACCAACATAGAACATCTGCGATATGGGGAGGGCTGAATATCTTCCAAATAGTCAGGAAGCTGCTAATTTGTCTTAGTTCTTCTCAATTTCTCTATTTCTACATCCTTTGGGCTGCCTCTTCTTCATCACTTCTATTGCCATATCTGTTGCTTAGGCCTATCTGCTGGCTTTCATATCGACATCCCCTCAATTCTTTAATGCTGAAATTATATTTTAATGAGGTAACACCAGCAGCCTATCTCCAATCCACCTGCAACTTCTCACAAAAGTTAATTAATAAAAATTTGATTTCAGAAGAAAAAAATGTAAGATAGAATATTCAGTTCACATAAAAAATAATCTCATTTATTTTCCTTAGGTGTGGAAAAGACAAATTATTTTACCTAAAAACATTAAGAGCCAGAACAACAGGAACCCCAAACTGCTGGGTAATTTGAATTTGCTTCAGCAAGTTGCTGCAACCATCCGACACCAGCTTGAGATTCTGTATGGGAAACGAAAGAAAACCAACAACAAATATAAATTTGTTCTGTTTGCTTATTCCTAATAGAAAAATGTTTTATTACTGTGCTTTTAATATACAATATGGATCAACGCAATGAATTCTGTCCAGCTACATTAATTCTTATGTGCAAGTACCTTAAACCAGTTTTATGGCTTCTACAGAAATGTCTGTCAAACTCCCTGTAAAGAAATGAAAATGTGCTAAGAGAAAAAAAAAGGTATGGAAAATTGAATTGAATCTTATATATTAATTACTTTCCTTCCCGTTATGTTAATGGTAATAATTATTTGTTAGATTTATATCTTTCTACCCTCTAGAAGTGTCAAGTGGCTTTCATAGGGATCTCCATTCATTTTCTTTCTGTAGCAGCAACTTTTGAAGTAGATTGGGCTGGCCCAAAGTCACTCAATTAATTTCCATAGCTCAGGGGATACTTGAAATAGGGACTAGAATGTGAAATTTCTACTGAAAACCTTACAAGTCCACTATGGCTGATACATAAATGAAATTATTTTCACTGATAATATCTACATAACAATATTTTTAATGTTATTACTGGCTGATCAAGATGTTTGAGTGAATTCACATCACTGGTCATGCGGACTTGCTGTATGAGATTTTTAGAGCATTTTGAGGTCATTGCTATCTTCAACATTTTTGGGAGCCCCACTTAAAAAGTGCATGTACACATGTTCACAATACATTTTTTTTTTACTTAGTTAGGTCAAGGACCCAGGGAAGTAAAAAAAAAAGAATCAATGTTGGAATCTGAGTGGAAGAAAAAAAAATAGCGTGTGAAAACAGAGAGGAGAAATACTAGCGATAGATTATGAGAATATGAGTGTTCTGAAAGACAAGAAGTATGATCCCTTCACTGCTCATTATTTAAGCAACCCACAACAATATTTAGAATCTTTGACTTTGTTATTTTTTGCCATTAAAAATATTCCATAGACAAGTTTGTTTAAATACCAAATCTAATTTCCATCTTCTTCCTCCCACTGAAATCCAGAACAATTTACAAAAAACCAATAAGCATAGTTTTAAATAAATCATCATACTAATATCATCACCCCTTAAAAATAATACATACAAAAGTTGCAAAAGGCACATTAACATTCTGTTGATGCAGCCTTACAATAAAGATACCACTAGTATTCCCGAGTTTCTGGACTATCTCGAAAGACTAATGTCAACCCTGGTTCAGTCTATTCAATCAACCTCTTCTTTTTAAAGAAAAGAAAACCCTCAAAATATATTTTTATCTGTTCCCTTTCACCTCATGACAACCCTACTTGCTACCTATTTTTGTTGCTGGCATGTGTTTTATGCATGTATGCATTTTATGCAAAATTGCATATTTAATTTAATTTAACAACTTTTCTACTTATTATTTTGATTTTTTGCTGTTTGCTTGTGGTTTTGATAATTACATGATGGTTACTTTGGTTGAGTTTTATTAGGTTTGATTTTTTTTTGTTAACTGCTTTGGGTCAGCCTATGTTTGGAAGCTTGCAGTATGTAACTGAACAGAATAATTGAACGAATAAACAAATTTTCCCATTCTAAGCATTGTGAACTGTACTTTCTGGAACTATGAGGAGGGCCTCCATATAGGTAACCTTATTGTATGAGTTGTATGGCATTGGGAGAAGAAGATTTTTCAATACATTGGATTAAGCCATTTAGTAACAGCTATTTGGAGGAAATATTTCTAAAAATGGATTTTAATAAGGACAAGAAATGTTCTCACCTCTTCCATATATTCTTTCTTAAGAGGTGCACCAGCTATAACCTGAAATTACAAACAAATAATTAAAGAATAGACAAATATTTAGAAACATCTAAATATGTGATATTTATGATTTCTAAAACGGAGAAACTTTTGCAAAACTTTTATTTGAATATTTATATTTATTTATTTTTCACATTTATATACCGCCCCATTCCGAAGACTCGGGGCGGTTTACAGCTTATAAGCA
>JANHFL010003264.1:128974-168124 GCA_032468155.1 Oxyrhabdium leporinum | reverse complement strand
CAGAGCTGAAGAAGCTTCTTGGATGAGAAATGAAACATCTTCAAAGAAAAAAACAAGAAAGTCCAGTTGCCTCCTGAAAAAGCACCTTTGGGACTACCATTGGATTTGCACTTCCACATTGCACCAAATGCTGTGCTACTTCATTGACAATGTCAATCTTTCTATCAAGAAAATACATGAGTTAAAAATAAAAACCCAGACAGATATGTAATGGGCATGCTAGAAAGATCCTGGACAATACCGTTGGATTATGGTGAAGTGCAACAATTCATAGTGAAGAATGTTTTCGTATTTTGTTTTTCTGTTTTTCTCTTTGGCAATCAGACTGTGATGCCATCTAAAGAAATGTCAATTTTAACTGCTTCAATCTGCTTTACTAACTGCAAACAACTGACTTACTGTCTTCTTGTCACTCTGTAGTCCTCCTAACTGATAATCTGACATATTTCATTTTTATAGTGCTAGTTTCCCAACTTCGTGTACTAATGTTTACACATACACATTCATACCAATACATTTCTATTCATATAAAAGTTTGCATTTTACTTGTTTTTACTAATATTCTATTGATCTGTTTTCATTTACTCTCTCTTCTAATTCCTGTTTTTCACTTTTTAGTATAATCATCCACATAAGTGGTTTGAAAAATACTAGCTTTATTTTTCTCTTAGTAAAGTGTAAGCCTTTCTGCCCAATTATTCATTGAAAATAATAGCAGGCTCTGATGACATCTATTACTGGGCAATAGATGATGACATCTATTACTGGGCAATAGATGATGACATCTATTACTTAAGCCATAATCACTACTTAAGCAGAAAGCAAGAATGGAACTGGATGTTGCATTGGAGGTTTCTAAGCACCATTTTCTATTATTAACTTGTACAAGGACTCCTTGTTTATTTAATTAGCATAGAAGGCAAGGAGATATATAAGAATTTGTAATCATGCACTAGAAAACAGTTTTCTGAGGCTTCATTAATAATATCAATCTTTCCGTGCCTCAGTGTGGTATTTGTATCTATTTCTTTCACTCCCTATTTTCCAAATATGTACAAAACACTTAGATTTAGCTTAAAGCATTTGCATTCTGGAATATATTGTTCCAGGGGTGGGCTTCAAAAACCTCAGCAATGGGTTCACTGCCTGGTTGCTGGGTGGGCATGGCCTAGCCGGCCTCCTGTACCATGGTAAGGGGGGCATTTTTGCCTTCCCCAAAGTCCAGAGGCTTTCCTGGAGCCTCTGGGAGTGCAAAAATGGCCTCCCCCCCCCAGGCTATGGATGCTCTAGGGAAGCTGTAAATGATCTATTTCCAGCCTCCCCGAACTTCTGGGAGGCCTGATCAGAGGCTTTCCTGGGAGTGCAAAAATGGCCTCCCCTTGGGCTCTGGATGCTCGAGGGAATCCCGTTCTTCTCCCTCCCCGAGCCTCCGCGCATGCCCTGCACTTACCTACATCCACAGTGGGCCGCGTGGAGACTCCAGGGAGGGGCAGAAGGGGCAGGGTGGAGTGGGTGGGCCAGCCAGGAGTGGGATTTGTGAGTTTGGCAATCCCCGCAGAATCTTTGTTAAGGGTACACCCGAACACCTACAAACCCCCAGCAGCCTACACCTGCATTATTCTCTCTGCTGACCCTAACTGCTCTTAAATCCTGCCCTCTTTAAAACTGGCATTATATTTTTGCCTTCAGGATAAGCACATTTTCTCAATACATCTATTAATACTACAGAAATGCTAGAAAAAGCTCAATGAAAAACAGGCTGTTTAGAAAAGTTGTCATATTTCCCAGAGTGATTGAAAACACCTCCTCTCTTTTCGTAGTCTCCAATAACTTAACTTTCACTGCCATGCATGCAACTTTGCATCAGTTCCACACTACTTGGCAAATGACATGAATCGAACAGGCTATTTTAGGCCCTTATGCAACAGTCTACATACTGCAAACTTGTCTAAGGGATATGGGTTCCCCTAATGTCTCACCTAGTTTCTTTGCTGCTTTGAATTTAGTATAGCTAATATTTGCTGAAATATACTTCCATGTAGGTGTGTAATGCAAAAACAATCTCTGATTAAGGACAAAGCTGTTCAGGAGACAAGTGTGCAGAAGGATTTAACATCTAAAGAAAGATGATCAGTTCCTTCTTCTAAGACATCTTGATAACATATCTTCATGAGTACAGCATGAAAGTCTGTGGAGGTTGTCTTCCTATATACACAGGGTCTTCTTGCTTGAATAGGTTCCATTATAGTCAAAGGTTATTCACAGGTGCATTGTATTTCTTAGAGAAGAGGTAACTTCTTAATTGCGGTTTGAAAGTTTGGAGAACTAGTTTTTTAAAAAAAAAATGTTGGGAGGAAAAGGAAAGGAGAAAGTAGACTTAAGTTCTGTCTCATGAGGGCAGCAGCAACAAACCAGCTCAAGAACACCAAATGTGAGCACATTTTGAAGGCTTTGGGGAGCAGAGTCACTTGATTTCTAGGCTATATCTTTTCCTCTCTCCAGTTGATCAATATTCTTTCCCCCCCCACTTTTTATTATGTTCATATAAATAGCAATAGCAATAGCACCTAGACTTATATACCACTTTACAGTGCTTTACGGCCCTCTCTAAGAGGTTTACAGAGTCAACATATTGCTTCCAACAATCTGGGTCCTCATTTTACTGACCTTGGAAGGATGGAAGGCTGAGTCAACCTTCGCCGATGAGAATCAAATTGCCAAATTGCAGGCAGCCAGCACTCAGTAGAAATAGCCTGCAGTACTGCATTCTAATCACCCAGCTCATACTTTTGATACAATGATGATTAAACAGTATTAATTGAACATTTTTGTCATTCTATTATTTAGATAAATTAGGAGGGTTGAAATAGAGAAAAAAAGTATTCTATCAATATTAAGCACAAAATAGGATGGTTGATCAGTATTGTTGATCAGTATTGCTATAGAACAATCTCTGTATTTAGGGAACAAAATCTGACATGCCTTATCTTTACAAGAAAGGACCTCCTAATGAGGTCCTTTATGTGTAGAAGATTCAGGTACAATGGAAAGCTAAATCCTAGTTTTATATATTGTAGATTCACTATTTAATTATGAATATTGGGAGAAATAAGATAGAGTGAAAAGATAAATTATTTCTATTGGCCAATAATAATAACGTATTAAAATGTTTTCATTGTAAATGTGATTCATCAACTTTATTATTGCTTCATTTCTTTCAATTTTCCTGCTCTTTTTGAACATAAGATACCTCTGTGCTCTCTTCACAGGTAATGTATGTATATATGTGTGTGTGTGACTGTGTGTGACTGTGTGTGTCTGTGTCTCTGTGTTAAAAAGTTAAATGAAAACACACTTTTTCTCTGTTTTAATTCAAAATGGCTAGCCTTATATTGCACTATAGTGTGATGTTCAATTCAGACTTCCCTAATAAGTGCCATAGTTCAAAAACAATTAATATTGCAAGCATAAGAGCATCCAAGTGATGGAAATGTTGATTATTATTAAGCTAGTGGAAGATTGCAGATATTGTTGCCAGGCAATTTACCAAAACAGATAGGATAGTGTTTCATAAGTCAACATCATGATTTCTGCTCTTACTCAAAGATATCTCATATATTTACTAAACTAATTAAATTTGCACCACGAGCACTTCGTAAGGTGGCCCCAAGATGCCCAGTTTGATACTACTGTTCTTGGTCATATTATTAATTAAGAAAAGTAACAGCTCATCCATCACCATGTGGATTTGTTATATAAACAAAAGCAAAATCTGAACATATAATATCATCCAGAATAATTGGTATGTTAATCTCCTATCCCTAGGCTTTCATTTAATTACTTAAACAGTGTGTGCATTTTTGATCTGTTTATTAGGATGCTTGCTTAGACACACTTGCTGTACTAATATTGACAGATGTCCCAGCAAGATAATAAGTGAAGTCATATCATGAGGTTTCAGCAGTACAACATTAACATGTAATGCAATAAAATACAGTTAGATATTTATTCTATTGCCATATATAACAAATAACCTGGATGATCTTTTTTTTAATGACCTGTTTTAATGGTAAAGGCTCGTGGGCAGTGGGGAATGATGTATGAGTGCTTTCAAAAAACCACATCACCCTAGAATTGATCCCTGCAGCAATACTATTCCTTTTTCTTCTTGCTGCTTAAGCTTGAATTAGACTTGTCTGTGACTGTGTGCAGGGATTGACACGTACCTACACTGCAAAGGATTTGATAAGCATAGGTTGCAGATGACTGCAGATGGGCCAATGCGCACACCTCTCAAATCCCAACTACACAGTCTGGAGATGCTGTATGCTGATTGGTTGATCCAATTTCCTGTTGGGAGGTGGGTAGAAGACCAGGCACACTCAAATAACAGTAATGTTCATAGTATAAATGCAACAACTATGCCACCATCTCTGAATGACAGACACATATGTTCCCTGACATCCAATGACACAGAAGTCTAATCCAAACTTTATAGGAGAAGGGAAGGTCAACTTGGCACCTCCAGTTGGAAAGGGATAAGGCACAACGACTATCCATCCAACTTTAAGAATCAGTATGTGTAACAGTATGTTGGAAAGACTTTGGGAGACTGGCCAAGAGATGTTGCTAAGGAATAATTAGATAACAGACAATATAATGTGCATCTAGATAGTACAATTGGCTTAGAAGGGAATTACAAGATAAACTAGAAATCACAACCTAAGATAATTCTGCGTTATCATAATTGATAGAATCTTGTAAGTCTGAAAGTACATCTCTCCTCTGTATCCTTTACAGCCCAAAAAACTAGGGAAGGTTCCTTCTGAATTTCTTGCTCCTCCCATGATCCAGTTGTGGGCTATTCTGTCTCTTCTCTGATCATCCCCTTGGCAGCATCTCTTGGCCAGTTTCCCAAGGTCTTTCCCTCATACCATCATTGGATGTGAGCAAAGTGGCTAATCCAAAGAGGTTCTGATGGTCTAATTGTTGTATGTAGACCTCACTTCAGGATTAAAATAATGCAGATCCAGTAGGTAATAGTGGTTGCAATAGTGACAACACTGTCCTGAGAACAAAAAGAATAGTCTCATCTTGAAACAGTGTGTTTAGAAATAGTTTATATTTATATAAGCTTAACTAATACCCAGAAATCCAGTCTTAACGGATAATATTAAAAGGATCAATGGTTTTGTGGAAGAAACACACTTGAACTGCTTCATGGTATTTCTACTCTATATACTCTGTTCTTTGGAAAAAAAGCCTTAAGTTTTCTTAGCTGTATAATAATGTTGCATGCTACCTACAGTCTATGTGTACAATATTGTGCATCAATTAGATTTCCTTGCAGATTTCCTTGCTTCCTGGCAGATCTGTTGTGTATAGTTTATTCACATACACAGCTATATTTTGAATTGTAATGTGAATTACACAGTTAAGGTCCTGGCTATATAGTGCGTATGATTGGTATAATGGGAAGAAGTTTATGGACTAGATCCAGAAGACAGACAAAGAAATGATAGTGATGACAGAAAAAGAGGATGTTCTCCTTACAGAGGGGATACTCCACTGTGAAATTTTACCTGCTGTTCCTCTGCATGCACATAGACAGCTTGGCCCTGCCCATTTTCCCTGTTTCTGATTTCTTTTATTAATGTTCAAGTGTCTGGAGTAAGAACTATTGCTCCCTCTAAAAGACAGATTAGGACATGTTATTTGGTTCTGTTTAATCATTTTCCTTGATTTGTCTTTGTTCTCTTAAGTTCTCTTTGTCTCTTAAACTTGCTTAGGTTACAGGTGATAAACTAACATTTTAAGTCAGGTGTCCTCAAATATAATGAGGGTAGCCAGTTCACTTTAACCAGCGATATAAGAAAAATCAAGATTCAACCCAAGGAGTAACATGTTTTGAAATGTGAAAGAGAACCAAACAACTTTTAAGCTAGTGACATACCAGGCATATTAAATGAGCAGAAAAGCTACTTTTTATTATAAAAATGCATTGTATTAGGCACAGCCAATTTCACTTAAGTATCTCTGTTCCAGGGCTTATGCTTGAAGCAGATTATTTTTTTAAAAAAATCCAGGATCTCAAATCTAAGATACTGTACACCGCATCTCCAAGGATAACAAACAACAGGAAAATCACTGTGAGAGACAGATTTTGCCAATAGCATTATTTACTCACAGATTTGCCTGTTTTACCTCAGCATATTTCTGTTTGATTGGAGCAACTTCTTGGAGTTTTGAGATATATGGGTAATTGTGCATATACAATGAAATATTTCATCTGACACACACAAACCGAGGCACAGAAGTCATTTTCTTCCCAGTGATTTATGTTCTGTTATCATCCAATAATAGTTGCACTGATATAATTCTATGATTATCTCTGTGATATCTGTTAGATGTCTTCAGTAAAATATAAGCGTCTAGTTAAGGTAAAGGGTTTACCTACAGAGAGAGAGAGAGAGAGAGAGAGAGAGAGAGAGAGAGAGAGAGAGAGATTTAGTTTATCAGAATCAGGGGCCACCAAGTGTAACACCTACAAGAAAGATTGAGAGGCAACTTTGGTGGGTGACAAAATTACATGAAAAAGAGAAGCAGATGCACAATATTTTATTAAGCTGTTGACAAGGATAGGCTGTGCCATTTTCTCAAGCTCAGTTTTAGAGTATTTCAACTGACATTCTCCCCAAATATAAAAGAAGAGAAAAAAATTCCAAATAGAAAATTTTCATGGCAGATGTTGATAAAATGGAAAGAAATACAAACACAACTCTTAATAGGGTTAATAAGTGCAAACAATACTATGCCTGTTCATAGTTTTTTAGATTTTTCTCTTCCTCACTTTCTCCTCCTCTTCCTCCTCCTCTTCTAATACCCAGGTAACTTTTGCATGAAAGCCAATTAAAAGCTATCCTGTTGTCACAGCATGACAGACATCCCACCCATGCTGTTTTTATTGAAGAATGATTAAAATACTGGACAAAAGAGCAAGATAAAAGTTCAGAACATGAAAGTAAGAAGAAATCTTGCCATAGAACATGAGACAAAAAAGTCAGTGAAAATGTCTTTGCATTTTTAAGTATCAATTATATAGTCTTATATGCCTAAAAGGGTTTTAAAGTCTTGTGAAGGGAGGAGGAAGAGGAGGAGGAGGAGGAAGGGGAAGGGGAAGGGGAGAAGGAGTAGTAGTAGAATGTAACAATATAGAAACAAGTAAAGGTATGAGTATTAAGGGTTGCATTCACAATTTGCAACTTAGTGAGCTTAGTGAAAAAGGAAGAAAGCAAAATGCTTTGATGTTCCTCCATTAATGCTTCAACATTTGCCTTACACTCAAACCTAGTCCCTCTGCAAGTTTTATTTATCAGAGATGTGGAGTATATTCAGTTATCACATAACATTAGCATTAATTAGGAAAAGATACTACAGAAACAGCAAATTATGTCTCCTAAGCATCATTTCATGATGAAAACCATGCCACTTCCTAAAAATTCAGCAACAACTGCCCAATCTTGTGTGTATTTAGAAACTAAGTAGGATTAGGTATGGTCATTACCTGAATGGGAAACGGTTAGTGAATGCCAGGGTAGTAGGCTAAACTGGGAACCTTTTTTTCAAAAATATCCTGAAAAGGCAATGAACTGTGCACTTTCAAAGACAGTATGAAATTAAACTTTCAAGTGAGAAATACTTTTGGACAAAATGGTTCCTTTGAAATGGTCTCAGCTGTCAAACCTTGACAAATGCATTTTAAAATAGACGTAAATGGGAAAAAAAGTGGAAAGCAATTCTTTCTCCTTTTTTTTATCCAGCACTACTTGTCACTTTAGCAGCATTTAAGCAAGCTTTTTTAAAAAAAAAACAACCTGCCATGTGTGAGCTACACCTTCAGAAACAGAAGTAGGACTGGAAATCATAATACTCCACACAGTAGCAACCTCTTAAAAACTGCAGTGGATGTACTGTTGAAATGTCATTTCTCTGTCAACTTAGGTGTTTAAAAAGGCTGCCATATTGTGCATAATATTAAAAGTAATTGCCATTGAACAGATGGTTATTTTTATTTAACAAGCCAGATGTTATAAGTAAACATATTGTTTAGGAACCTGCTGGAACTGGCTTGCTGTTAGAGCATATTGGATTTTCAGTAAATTAATTTTAAACATTCTTATGTGTGAGTCTTATATGGTGCAGTGATGGCTTAAGTGTTCAAATTCCTCTTCAAAATGAAAAGGCCATGAAAATGGAATTGTTAAAAGAAATCAGAATATTACCCTGCTGCTTATTAACACACGCACACACACACACACACCCCAGAGGTGAAATCTAGCCGGTTCGTACCCGTTCAAGAGAACCGGTAGGGAAAATTTTGATTAGTTCAGAGAACTGGCAAATATCACCTCTGGCTGGCCCCGCCCCCTGCCCGCCTGCTCACATCAAGCCGCTCCCCGCGTGGCGTCCACGCGCAGCCTAGCTACCCATGCCCCACACTCACCCTGGGAACTTCAGCCTCTGAAAATGCCTGCCGGTTGAATGGAGATGGATTCCCAGGATCGAAAGCATTTCTCAGTGTAGGGCAGGCTGAGGCAGCAGATTGCAGAGAGATAGAACTGTGACTGTGAGCAACTCAATCTGCCTGCCTGCTTTGCCTGATTTGGGGTAAAGTTGCTCTTTTTAAATTAAAAAAACCCCAATATTTACAATGGTGTGTGTTGTGAGTTAATTTTGTGAGTTTGCTTGCTAGCAAACTTTATGCTTGCAAGCAAATTTTGTGTGACATATTTATAGCTTTATGTTTTGAAATGTGTGGCTGTGAGATTGTATGTTGCTAAATTTCATGATGGGGTAGGGGTTGTGTATTTTTGTGAGTTGTGTAATTTTGTGTGTTTGGTTGTGTAATTTTGTGAGCCACTCCCACCCAGTCACATGATCACCAAGCCACGACCACCAAGCCACGACCACAGAACTAGTAGTAAAAAATTTTAGATTTCACCACTGAACATGGGTATATACCTCTTTACATACATGTAAAAAGCAGTGGATTCCAGAGAAATTAGAATGCTATCTCCAACTAAATTTTGCAATGTAGAATTCCCTAATTCAATGTTCCACTTACAGTATGCCTTTTTTCTAGACTCCTTTTCTATTCCTCACCAAACATTCAGTGACCATTTAACATGTGTTGTCCTTATCTTCCCTTTTTTCATCACCTGGGTTTAAATAACATAGCCATTGTAACCTAGCATTTGAGTATGCTATGACTTAATATCCTTGATTATTGGGTGTTATGCTCACTTGTGTGTATGCCATAATTGTTACTGCTGAATCATGTGCAGGAAACAATATGAACCACTGAGCATCTCCAGAGGAACTGCCTGCCCACTTTCCACTCTGGGGAATCTTTACAGTAGAACAGCAGTTGGATTTGCACTAAGGGAGGGGTGTCAAACTCAAGGCCTAGGGGACAGATCTGGCCTGCATGGTACTTAGATTGGCCTGCAGGGCCACCCTGGAAACAGTGAAGGACTGGCCCACAGTGCTTCTGCCAGCAAAAATGAGCTCCCAAACTCCGTTTTCGACTGCCACAGCCTCCTGCAACCCTCTGCCAGTGAAAACGGAGCTTGGGAACTCCATTTGTCTGGCAGAGTGCTTGGGCCACCACAGACTCACCCGACAGAGTGACATCGAGCTGGCCATGCTCCCCCTGCCCCCCCAAGGTCAAACACAACCCTGATGCGGCCCTCAATGAAATCGAACTTGACACCCCTGCACTAAGGAATCCAGTGAGGAAAACACTGGATATATTTTCACGTGTAGTATTTTCTCCCTGCTTGATCATCAATTTCTCACACTGTAAAATTATCAGGAATGTTATCTGGATGATGAAGAAGATGGACATAAAAGCAATTCTGTCGTAGCCATCATCATTTGCTTGAGCGACCAAAGGACATCCGATCATGGAAAAGCTCAGAAATGCTGAATAGGAACCTAAGAACACATTCAAAAACAACTCATATAAAACAGAACTGCTGTTGTTGTTCTTATTTCAAAGAAATAAGCTGTATTTTCATTGTTTCCCATACCTATTTTCTGCTGTCAGCACTATGATTTATAATTGCTATGTTTGTCACTCATGCTTCAATGTGTTTTTTATTTAAACATTGAAATGCAGGTTGGTTTGTGATATTTTAAAACTACTTTCCTTTTTCCAATGTGCTATAAAACAAGAGACATACCGACAATTAAAGAAATAAGAAGAAATCTTTCAAACACAGGACTTCCTCCTTATTATTGAAAGCCCAGCCAGACACTTGGGTGGGCTATCAATCTCCAGACGTTCTCAGCTCCTTAACATTTATTAAATTTGAAGAACATCCTGTATTTTTTGGGCAGAACAAGTCGTTAGCTTGACTGCTGTGCAAATAAAATGTATTGAATATGAAAAATGTCTCAAATGCTAAATCCCTTGAAATCCAGGGAAAAAAAACATACTGGTGGGTTAATCCAACCCTGTGTTCCAACTGAACATACTGGAATGCTTTCAGACAAACATGCAAACTGCAGAAAATGCGAGTTTAGTTCATGTTATTTGCCAGCCTCTTTAATGGAAAGCGATCAACATATAAGGAATATTACAAGTATTATTACTGTCTGGTCCTGTTTATGCAACTCACTCAATCCAGTCGGTCATTAATTCAGACAAATCTTTTTACCGGTGGTTCCAGTAGCACAGAGTCACATTAACTGGATATAAAAAGTCATTGCCTTGTGTATGCACCTTCCTCATTCATTTTCTCTATGAAATGGCTGATATTGCTCATTTCCTTTACCACCTTTGCCACCAGAGCATTGGCATAGATTCATGATATCACCAGCTTGTTCTTCATTGGTGGACACTCCATTTGTCTTTGCCATGGCAGTCAATTAGTGTTTAATATGATATATTGTCAAGGAGGTGAGTTCTGAAATTAAGAGGGTTGGGTTTTTTTCAGTTATTCTATCTTTTCAGCTCTTTTCCTTGGAAAACTAAATAGAAAAAAAACCACTATGTAATACTGCATTGGGGGTTAAATCTAATACCCTCAGAATTAGTTAATTAAGTCTGCTGACATCTTATTAACCAATTCAGGTATTAGTGAAAGTAGGACATACAGTATGGGAGTCTTATGTGGAAAATCCAGTATTTTTTTTCATACCATTCACACTCAATTCACACTTTTGTTGTTCAACAGCCACATTTAAATATTTGAAGGGGGAAAGGGTTGAGTGTAGACTAGAATACAAATTGTGTGGATTAACATCATACATGTGGGGGGCACATTGGGAGTTTCAGTTCTCTGAGGCAGAAATACTGAAAATGTCAATGACTTGTGTAGCACAAAGTGTAAAAAATACGAGACCAGGTCCTGATTAAATCCCGCGAAGGACAAAAGAAAAATGGCATTGAGTTTAAAGATAAGAGAAAATAGGGGGCTATAACTTGCTAGCACAGGACAATCAATTACTTGTGCTGGATTCAGTTTTAATTATTCCTCACTAGCTGTTCAGTAATAGGTGTGACAAGTTTTAACCAAGTTTAAGCCAGCTAAGGGAATAAGCCTGACAGGCCACATTAGTGGAGTAGAGATTTTTCAGGATTTTGGTAGTTGTTAACTGCTGTAAACTTATTTTCAGATTTATACTGTGCTACTCTGTTCTTCTTTGTCCCCACCTGGGACATGATGCCCGCATATTTTGATAATTGCACTATAATACAATTACCAAAAATTATAGTGAGTTCCCATGGCCATTAAAATAGATCTTGCAAGGTTGCCCAATCTTGAATTTAAAGTCAGAAAAATAATTGAAGTGGACATTTGATTGAGAAACCAACTATGAGCATCCAGCAGATAGATCTTAGAGTTCTGTGGCATTTCCAGTGTCCACTCCTAATACTTTTTGAATATTCTTCAATTTTAATCCATTTGCCCTTGCCTGTTACAGGGTTCAACTAAGCATAAGTGTCAGTTTTCAAGATACTGTAAATGTTTACCATATATCTCTTCCATCTTCAAGTTTCCAAGCTAAACATGCCAACTCCTTTAACCATTCTTCAGAGAGCTTGCTTTCCAGTTCCAGAAACTTTAGCTTCCTATCTTCTGAACCTACTCCAGCTTTTCTATGTCCCTTTTAAACTGCAATGCTCCAACTGGATGTAGCATTCCAAACGCAATTTAACAGAGCAGTGCAGAATGGAATTATTGCATTTGGGTGATTTGGGTCAAATGCTTCATAAAGTTGAACAGTGCACTAACTTTTTAACCTAAGGCGAACTTTCTTGGTGTTTTTTTTCTTGAAAACATTTCACTTTTCATCCAAGAAGCCTCTTCAGTTCTATCTTTTTAAAGTGCTCATCGGATTACTTGCTCAAGTTCAGCTGGTGGTCTCTTAGGCATCCTGGATCTTTCTATCACATCCTGGAGCCAAACCAAGACTCTGAAGAACTGTAACTATGCATTTGATTTTCCTACCCAGTTGCAAGTTGCCATTGCCCCTAGTTTGGTTTTATCTAAACATGTAATAAGAGCCCTTCTATTCCATCCTCTGTGTCATTTAAGTATCCTGACAGTCTATTCAATATCTACTTAAATCATGAGGATGGAGCCCTGGCAGGCCTGATTTGATTCTTTTTTCCAGGACCACACAGAATAATTTATGAGCCTCTATTAGGTGCAATTGTCCAACGAGTTGTAAATCCCATAGACTATATTATTTTCTGGCCTACCTTTGTCCAGCTTGTCTGCAAGGATATCAGGAGTATTATTTAACTTTCTACTGAAATCAAGCTATATTTCATCCCCCACAGTCCCTTGATCTATCAAAATGTCATCGAAAGACAGATTAATTTGATAGTATTCTTGACAAATTCAGGCTTGCTCCTGGTAAGGCTAGCATTCTTTACTTAGTGTTTTCAGACATAGTAAGTGACAAGCTCTTCTAATACTTGTCCAGTATGGACATAAAACTGACTTGGCTGTAGATTCCTAGTTTCTCTCTTATCCTTTCTAAATACTTAAGACTAAATGTCTCTGATTTCTGACACTTTTCCGGTTTCCTAGACTTTTCAAAAATTTTAGTCAGCAGTTAACAATTCAATTCCATCAGCTCTTTTTGAGATGCAATTTGTCTTGGTGTATTTAACATAGCGGTGTGAATTAACATACCATCCCTTTATTGGAACTGAGTTGTTTTCTTTACCTTTTTCACATTCATATTCACTCACTTTCTCCCTCTTTTGACAGAAGACAAATACAAATAAATCAGTTCTTTCTCCTCCCTATTGCCTTTATTACTTCCCCACTTTCCCTGTGTAACAGAACAAAAATTTCCTTGACTCTTTTGGAATGGATATACCCTTCCCAATGCATTGGTACTATATTTTGCATTCCTTATTTCTCAACTGCTTCCAAGCTATGTTTCCTGACTTTGTCTCTGCTTACGTGAAGTATCAGTCTGTATAGTTTCTTAGTGATTAGCACATTTCTATTTCATACACAGATCCTTGTTGCTTGTTAGCTTGTCAGGGATCCCTACAGTCATCTTAAAAGATTTCCCCATTTCCCCCCCTTCTTATGGGTATTCTTTGTGTCTTTGCTGTCTATAGCTCATTTTATAGTCACCCATCACCCATTTATTTTTTAGGATTTCAAACCGAGGTGTGCTTTTTAGCTTGGTTTGAAATTTATCAAAATATGTCAGTTCAATCAAAATTAATTTAAAACCTATCTTCCTGAAATACAAAATATGCAAAATATACTAATTATGTCAGCTTTTCTTCCTTTTGTTATCTACACTTTGGAAACTACAGGGCGCTGCACCATTACAGGCAAGATTTTTGTCTACATTCTCCTGAACAGACTGCCACTATTTCGAAAAGAAACCTCGAAGAGGCACAGTGAGGTTTTCAGTCAAAATGGGGTATAGCAAACATGCCATTTGCTATGAGGAAAGTGCAGGAAAAGTGCATTACGCAGAACAAACCTCTTTTATCTGTCTTAGTTGACTTGACAATAAACTGTCATTTGACACTATAAATAGGGAGGCTTTCTAAATTGCCCTGAAACATTATGGATGTCCAAGGAAATCGAGTAAGTTAATTCAGCTACTCCATGATGAAATGATAGGACAGGCCCTTTACAATGGTGACACATCAACAACATTTGTCATTTCTGTGGAGTGAAACATGGTTATGTCATAGCTCCAGTCCTGTTCAACCTGTTTTTTCATTGCATGTTGTCCAGGATCTGCCTGGGGAATGTACATCATGTACTGATTGGATGCCTCTCTCTTTGATTTTTGCCACTTGAACACATGAATGAAGCGCCTCCATTCAATCATTCAAGAAATCCTCTTTGCTGATGACTATGTGCTTCTGCCATACAGAGACAACAATCTGCAGTCCAAATCACACTTCTGAATGTTATCTATTGTGAACTTAAAAATGTTTCACCCCCTCCACTAGATCTTGCATTCAATAGGCCAGGGGTGTCAAACTCGCATCGTCACGTGATATATCACAACTTTTTTGCCCTTCGCTAAACTAGGGCTGGGCATGGCCAGTTTGTGACTCATCTGGCCCCCAGGCCTCCAATTTGACACCCCTGTAATAGACTGTTGCCAAGAAATTTATTTCAGTAGAAAGGATCAGATGTTTTTATTTGAGCTGAAATGGAATTGATTCTAATACTGCCTCAATTCCGAATATTTTAAATCTCTCTTCTTATAGGAAAAATAAGAAAATAAATGGTTAAGGATAGGTAGAGAGGATACTGGAAGGATACGGAACTGCTGTAGGTAGGAAGAGATTCTCATCTGAAACTAAAATTAAGAAAACAGTGATCAATGAAGAAAATTAAAAGGGTTGCATTAGGGAAGATGATAGGCGGTATACTAGGGGTGTCAAACTGGATTTCTTTGAGGGTCGGATCAGCATTGTGGTTCTCCTCCACTGGCCGGCGGGGGAGCAGGGAACAGGGAGCAAGATGGGATGGGTGCCTCCTGCAGCACCTTGCCGGTCAAAACGGGGCTCAGGACAGCTGTGTGCAATCCCTTGCAGCTTGTTTTCAGCCTCCATGGCCTCCTGCAGCACTCTCTCAGCCAAAAACGTGCTGTGGGGAGGCCCTGCAAGGGCTGCATGGCCTGTTTTTGACCGGCAGTGCTGCTGGAGGCCAGGGAAGTTGAAAACAGGGCATGTGGGAGCCTCGTGAGGCCTCCACGTGGCCCATTTTGGCTGGCAGAGGCCCTGTGGGCCGGTCCTTTGATATCTCCAGGCTGGCCCTGCGGGTCAGATTTAAGCATCTTAAATCTTGAGTTTGACACCTCTGCAGTATACATTAAAACAGTATTTCTCAACCTGTATACATTGAAACAGTATTTCTCAACTGTGGCAACTTTAAGATAGGTGGACTGCAACCCCACATATCTTAAAGTTGCCAAGCTTAAGAAATATTGCTTAAAGAGTTCATTATCTGGACTACTCAATGGTTTTTTCTTGGGCTATGAACAAAGGATCCTCTGAGAATGTGGATATTTCCTTACTAACAATAGTCAGCGAACTTTCCAAGCACATCTAAGCAAATAATCTGCAGAATTTTAAGGGGACAAGCCCAAATATGGCATTATTCCCTTAAATTAACCAAATAAAAAGACAGAGAGAATGCATGAACCGCTCTTCCAGGAACTTTTTAAATATCATTTTATTCATGATTTGGCCAAACACTGAGCCAACTGGGAGGACAGGGTAGGAAGAAAGAGCAAAATAAGTAGATGCCTATTGTCTCTCTTTAAAAGTGGAAAGAAATCATTTCTCTTCTGAAATAGGAAGATAATACATTGTCTTCACTGAAAGGGGTGATACTTTTGGGGGAAGAGGAAGATGTACGAATAGTGGAAATCAATGTGGAAGAAGAAGGGGCATTTTTGTTTTATTCAGTCCCTTGTTTTTTGTGGGTGCTTAATGCTTATCCCAAAAAGGTTCAACATAGAGAAGGAGGTAAAATCCTAGCATGTGACCTAATAGTTGTCTGAATATCATATATTTTAGAAGAATAATGCCTAAGTAAGGGTGTCAGTTGACACTACCTAAAGTCAATGCTGAAGATACAAGTTTGTAGCAGTAGATCAGGGGTGTAAAACTCACGGCCCAGGGGCCAGATACGTCGCATGCTGACCCCGCCTAGTTTAGCAAAGTGGGGAAAAGTCCTGGTATGTCATGTGACGACGCCATGATGCCGTGAGTTTGACACCCCTGCAGTAGATGATTAACTAGGAGCAGGAAGAATAATGAATGTTCTCCTTGCTGTTAGTTGCCTTTGGAATGGAAGGGAGTACAGTTCACTTCCTCTCTCCCACACAAACTCACAAAACAAGCAATACTTTCAGAAGGGGAGTGGGGAGAGAAAGTACTTGTTCTTTAAAAAATAGTCAGCTGTTATTTGCTTGCTCATTCTTTTCCAGCACAAAGGTAACAACTCCCCCTATTGTACACAATAGGTAAAAGCATGCCACCATCCCAAATTCTGTTAGAAACTAACTAATCTTCAGAGAAAAGCATTTCACAACCTAGTTTAATGACTTATCCAGAATTCTTGAGCAGCCTCACCCACTGCAATATCGTCTAAATGCCCTGGGTTAGAATTCCTCAAATCTTCAATCTTACTGACTGGGAATTGTGGGGGTTGTAGTCCAACACATCTGCAAAACAGGTGCGTCCAGTTATATCTAATGAAACATCAGATTAACCTGCCCACAATACAAACATGCTGTTCCTGAATACAGAATAGGTTGTCCTTTTGATTCTGTTTCTTTGTGCATCTGTAGCAAAAAAAAGTTTCAGAGATGAGCTTAGCTAGCAATGTTCCCTCACTGTAATTTAAGAATGATTAAAATAGAAAAGAGGGAGTTAATTAGTTTTTCATGTCATGGTAGGGTGGGAAAAACATGAGCTTGCTTCACCTGACTTAGACAGAAATGGAAAGGATTCCCAGTGGGAGATATAAGGGATGAATGGAGCTTCTGCATTTAAGGTTGAGGATAGTTCAAGGAGAGCCACAGGATTATAAAAAACTCAGCAATTTCTGATCAGCCAAAAATGTAACTGCCCATCAGTCCAGGATACACCAGGGAGCAACCAGTCGAAGGGGAAGGGATGTGCCTGGTACTGCCATCAAAGAAATGGCTGCTTGTAAATCAGAATAAAGTGCTGGAGACCATCTGCCTGGAGACTCAGGTTGGAAAAAAGAAGTTTTGAACTGAACCTGGAGAACATGAGCATGGGATGCATTTGCAGCGCTCTGGGAGAGGGAGGATGATGATGCCACACGTTTCTGCTTTCAGGAAGTGGTGAATAACCAGAACTGTTGATGACTAAGCAGAAAAGGCACATCTGTCCTAAGAGTTTGAGGCCCAGTGCTAAGAAGTCCATCCTATGTCACATCTCTTGGTGGGTTAATTTGATAGAATTCAGTCCACGTAAACTAGCAAAATCCTACATCTAATACAATGGCACAAATACAATGTACTTTCTAGCATTTAGAAAAATACTTTGAGGTAAGTTTTTCCCCCCTCTTCGAATGGTGATGCTTAGATGCCTCTACTGGATTGTGATTTGTTTTGCTAGCAACTGAAAAAAATTCTGTAATTCTACAAGAGAGTGATATACCAAGACAACAGAAGCTAACTACTATCAAGTTAAATATCCATATTGTTTGAATGCTGTTTTATGTTGTGAGATCAACTTGCTTGAAAGATGAGCAAAACCACATTTTTCCACTCCATCCATTTAGTATGACAAGGAGAGGACTTGACATCAGCCACAAATGCTCCAGCAACTGCTCCTTGTGAGGAAACCTCAATAGCAATCTCTTATATATATATATATATATTAATTTTTTTAAAAAATATACATCCATATTGTGTGTGGACATTGTTGATTCTGGGTATCATTCATATTAATCCCAATTACAATAACGATATTGGTAATTTTATCACATTTATCAAACTTAGGTGATCCTAATATTATTTAAACAACGAAAAATTGCCTAATATCTGTAAACCTCTAATCTTTCTATTATTTTTGTTTATTCTATAGAAATATACATTCTAATATTTCCCCTATCTAATTTTATTTCTGCCTCTATCAGCTTATAACAAGCTACCTTAATGTTTAAAAGGGCAATTCTTTCTATCCATCATCTCTTGTCCTCTTAGTGCTTCAATTTTTATCCATTTCTTTACTTGCCTCCCACACTCATCTTTATCTCCATCCTTATCTATATCTTTCTTGTTCAGTCTAAGCATTTCTCCCAGTACACACTTATACTGGCAATTCTCCCGAATATCTGCCCATGTCTCAATCTCCTCATCGAAGATATCTTCCTGTTTATCCAATCCAACAGATTTATCTGTTTTATTTTCTTTGATCTTTCTTCCTTTATCGGTTGGTTTGTCAGTCCTATTTTTTGCTCCAGTCCTTGATTTATTTGTTGATGTCGCCACTTCATCTGTTCTTTCCACTCCTTTTGCTTGCCATTTGTCTGGTCTTCCTTTTCATCGAGCTTTTGCTTCATTTACTGGTTTTTCTGATCCAGGCTTTTCCCCTGTTCGTAGTCAATTTGCTGGCTTAAGTAGTTCATTTCATCCAATCTTTCTATTGTGTCCACCAGTTTATGGGCAGTTTGGTCTTTATTCATTGTTTTTTGCAGAATATTTTCCATTTTCTCATCTGTACCATCCATTTTAATACTTTGTAACAACAAAGTCATCTCGTTAAAAAGTCCTCTCATTTCCAGCTGTTCCTTCAACTCCAGTCATTATAGTGATATAAGTACTTTAAACAGTAATCTCAATCTATTTCAAGAAGAGTTCAGAATTATAGATTTCCAATCATTAGATGGCACATTCCTCTCAGATTTCCATGCTGTCTTTTTTCCCAGCAGATACTAATTTCAGTCAAAAGCCATTTATTTCAAAGCAAAGTCATTTATTTAGACGGGCCAAATCCCACATTTACTCCATATTCTAATAGTCCAAGCTAGCTTCCAAATTCTTTGAGTCTGCTCTGTGATTTTGGTTTTTTATTCTGGTTTCCCAGAGTTCTTTTATTAAATGTCTTTCTTATTTCCACCTCTGGCAAGTGTAAGTCAATAAACAGTTAAAAGTCACAGCCCTCCACTGGATATTAGATATTCCTTTCCTCCTCTGTAAGTTTCCAGGAGTCTAGGAGTTACTTTTTTTCATCAGTAGATAGCACTCTCGACTTACTTTTCAACATAGATATCAGAAGCGCTTATTTTCGCAGCTTAAACAATTATCTTTTTAGACTCTCTTATCATGGATTTTATATTTTCTTTGGGGTTAATTTTAAGTAGAATCATCTCACTCAGAAACAATAATTGCTCATTCTCCTCACTCCTGCACTTTCGTAGGTGCTTCGGCTGTTCCCAGGTTCATGACAGCCATGTTGACTGCCGCTGCTCATCGTCTTCGGATGAGGGGGATTTTCCAACTCAAGGAGGGGAGATGTGGCTCTCCTCAACCTGCAAGGTGCCCCCTTTTACTTCACCATCCCTACAGGATGGCTATGGCTCCTTTTGGAGCCCTCCGACAGGGAGAGCTCACAGCGGGGCTGCAGCGCTTGCAGTCCTCGCCTCTGACGCTACCAGAAGCACAGCTGGAAGTCCTCAATAGCAATCTCTGGCAGCTTTAGAGCTCAGGGAGACCAGAGAATAAGCATCTGCCCAAACTTCAGTCAGCACCTGCCTGCCTGTCTATGTCACAGCAAGAGTGATTAAAACTTTGATTTTATAAAGTTACAAACAGACTAAGAGTCCAAATAAATTTGAAATAAAACATTGGAATTAATTATAAAGAATCCTTCCTGTGGGAAAATGTTTTTGTTTTTGTTTTGTTTTTTTTAAGTATAAGATTTTAAAACTTGGGCACTAAGATTACAATTAAGGGAGAACACATAAATTCAACTTACAATTATAAAATGGAGCAAAATATTTTAATATTGGATATACTGATATTTTTGAAACATGGACTCAAGTTAATATTAATGGTGTCAACAGAGACATCTGCCTCTATGGAGAGACTGTATCTAAAATATGTTATATAAGAGGAACAAGTTTTACCTGACAAAACCAAAACTGATTTACAATTGGATTTACAAATGACAGGCTACAAGAATGACATGGCAAAGAAGTTGCATTGGACATACAAATGAAATCAGATGATGTAATAATAAAAGGAATATTCAAATACTAAAGCAAAAGAGTCACTTGGATAATTTTCTTATATTGGATTTACAAAAGAAACTTGTTAAAGCATTGAGGAATCTTGTGAGAAGGGACAAAGGAAAAAAAACCCAAGTTCTACGCCATTTGAATGAACTAAAAATTGTTAAAAGAAATATAAAACTGGTTTATTTGATGAAGGTTAAAAGATACATTTGTTATTTCGGGTAACACTCAATGGACTTTTGCTGACACTGATTCTGAAATGACAAGGCTTTATGGATTTATTTATAGTTAACAGATAGGATCTGGGAAGAAGAGATCTGTTAATCTTAATTCTTAAAAGGAAGTGGTAAATAATTAAAACTGTTTATACTTATTGTGAAGATGGGAAGTCAATTCTTTATATATATTTTTTCTAATTTCTTCCTTTCTTTTCTGCAGCGTCCACTCTTTTTATTCTTCTATATTTTAGTTTGTAACAGTTTCTATTGTTGTAATTATAAACTTATTACAATTACTATAAAAAGGAACTCAAACTACAGTGATCCTCAATGGTTGGAATTAGGGGCACACCTGGAAATTTTATTGGTAGTGTCACAAAATGAATGCCATGGTGGCACAAAATACCCATATAGCAGAAGGCATACAAAATTCAGGGCTGTAATCACCTGTTTTGTTTTTAAAAAACATCTCTTGGAGGTGCAAAGATAGTGCTAAAAATACAGCTTAGGATTGAAGATAGTGCTTTGCAACTTACTAGCTTCTGATGAACTTTTATTAAACAAATGTCAGAAGGCAAAAGGCATAAATGATTTCAAGGGTTTGGATGTTTTAGTACTGCCCCAGCCTCCAAGCTGTAGGTATGTTCACTTTGTTTAAGGATGAAAAGCAATGTTATGAGCAAGATGCATCCAACTATTTCAAGATTACTTGAAGCGCTGCTTGATACAAAAATTCTGCAAATGATAAAAGTACTGGATGGGCAAAGAAATATTAAAGAATTCCATAAGGACTAACATTATTCCAATCATAAATGCAATAAAAAAGGTCTGCAGAACTTACAGCATAAATCACAGTTTCACTTGAATTCAGAAATCATTGCAGCCAAGAGAAAATGGAAATTTCACCAAGAGATTTAATTCAACAACTAACCAGAATCTGTCGCAACTCAAGGCAGCAGAAATGTCATTATGTTCTACATTAAATAGAAAGTAACCATTAATTCTGCTGCCAAGCTTATTATTTTTTTGCAATATGAAACTCTTAAGCCATGTTACCAGAGTTTAGGCATTTTAAAAATTATAATCTTACATTTGAGATAAAACACTAACAACTAACACTAACAAGCTTGACAATGCATACTAACATCTTTGCTTTTGTCTACTCACAACTACAAAACGTGTTTATTATTTTGAAAAAGCTCTTTGAGAATTGCTTATAACACAGTCCACTTATATGTTGGCAAAGCAAGTCTTCCCATCAGCTGTTACAGATCAGGCTACAATTCTCCCCAATGAGCATCAAGGATAGCTTCAACAAGCACTCCACCCTGTTTGTGCAACTTATGTGCAATTTACTCAGCTCTTCTAAAGGCAGTTTCCCCCTTTCATACAACTTTTTTATCCTGTTGCTAGAAACAACCTGTATGTTAGGAACTTTGGAAAAAGTGAAGAGTGGGTTCTCTAAATTAAGATAGAGAGCTTAGTTACGTTTCAAAATCTGTAAAAGCCATAGCAAATTTAAAAGGTTGCAGTAATATGAATCAACTTGTGTGTAAGGGGGGGGGTATTGTCAATCTATGCATGATCCATGCTCTCTAATGAAAGTTCCATGGGTATTTTGGACTCAAACTCCTATTAGTTTCGGCCACAAGGTCAGTGAAAGCCAAAAATATCAGGAGAGCACCATGTTGCTCTTCATGAAGACATAGTCAATTTTGTTTAGCTTAATGCAAAATATACAATAAATCATATGTAGCCATTTTGGTTGTGCAGCCCTTTATTAGCAACTAAAATAGAAGATATTTGTTGTACAACACGGGTAGTAATTGACTATACTGGAGTTTTATTATATTCTAATACAGGATCTTTTATAAATGCATTTTTTTAATTAAAAAGCTTCCATCCTTTTCTGTTTAAACTTGCAAAACTATTCTGAAAGCAGAGTATGTGCACAGGTCTGCAGAGTGCAAATCTGGGATGTGGTAAATGCTTTACATGTTGTATTTTGCAAGGACCGTCTGTCACCATACCTTTATAGCCACTGGTTTTTAGAAGTCACAACATTTTGACACCAGCCTTCCTCCCTTGTCCTAAACAAGAAAGCATTTTTAAAATGAGTTGTAACTAAGGAAGGACTACACCTACTAGAAAAAAAGAAGAGTTCTATTAGTTTGAGGTTTCAGTATACCCAAAGATCAGGAACTGCATCTTTGCAAGGGCAAGGCTGGGACCCCATTGAGTTGCAGGTGTCATCCCTGAGTAGTCAGAGGTTCAGTGGACCATTAATGCTCCTGCTGCATAACTCACTGAGCTATCTTGCCAGTTTCGACACTGGCTTGACTGAGCATAATTCAAAAATGAAAAGCTCATGTTCATTCCATTCTTCTGAAGCTCTGTGATAGCCTAGATGGAATAAAAAGAGTTTTATAAAATGACTACTCAAATCATTGGTGATACTTTTTACACATTCATAATGAATACTTTTTTTAAAAAAAATCAAAAACTTCAAAGAACTTTTCTCATGGTTAGTGAAATAACCATTCATATGGAAAACTGAGGCAGATGGATGCACAAATTTTTCTTCCAAACATGTTAAAAACACTACTGATTGTCAGAAGGCAAATTAACTCTCAGAGTGCTTTTTAATCTCAATTGAATCTTAATGGAGCCCAAAAGCAATCCTGCTAATAAAGATTATGCTCACTTTGCAATACACCATCTTCCGCTGTAATTATTTTTATTAAAACAATATTTTTTAAAAGTCAAGTGGGAGACCAAAGGGTGCATTTGGGAATGCACCATGTTGCTTATTCCTGACTCATATAGGGAGGCACATAGTCCCATGATTCTACTAATTGTGAATCTTCCCGAGTTCTGAGCAACTTAACACAAAGGGTTTTTTTCTGAATGCCTGTATTTTGTTTGATCTACACAGAAAATTCAGCATGCACACATACCACCCACACCCAAATCAAGAATATAGAGAGAGATGGCAAAGGAAAATCCCTTCCTCACAGGGAGATTGGTGACTTTTGAATGAATAATCAACTTGTCATAGTAAAGTTATGATCCCAACTCCTCCATGCACTGGCAAACAGGAAGGGTGCAATTCTACTGGCTCTGTCAATGTTTTCTTGCAAGCACCCCAAGGGATATGCTCTTCCATCCCACAGCTAGATGGAATTACAACTGAAAAAAATAGTTGGTGGGACTTTTACACTAATGAAAGGGACATTTTAAAAATTCAGAATCTCTATCAGTTCTATCTTGCATATTCTTCTTTCTCAACTCCCTAAATTACTTTTAATCAATTTATAATAAATTTAATCAATTTATTAGCTGTCTCAATCACTGGAGCATTTCTAGGTGAGATAAAAAAAAGAGTAATTATTTAAAATGGCCAACAATAAGCCAATATGGCCAAACAGCCACAATGAGAAACAACAGTACAAACCATGTTATCAATGAGATCACAAATCACCCTGTCCTGTCCCTGTTGAAAAAAAGCCCAATCAGGGCTACATGAAGTTCAGAAGAAATACTATTCCAAAGACCAGGGACAGCCACAGAGAAAGTAGGTATCTGCTGTTCTGCACAATAGCAGGGCTTTCTTGATGGATCTGGAGTATGCCAACCAGATCTTATGAATTAGGCAAAACAATCAGAAAGTCATAGTCCTGAGGGCATGAAGAGCTTTTTATATTAACTTGCAAACTTCTAATCCATATTTCATTTAACAACAGTACTTACATTTAGTAAAACACCAATAGGATGTCTTCCACATATTGTATTATGGTATTTCTTCAAGTAATTGCTAAAGGACACAGGGTCAAGCTGTTCTATAATGTTCATACCCTAAGGAAAATTATAAAGTTATCATTAATTTGTAAATGCTCAAATATAAAATATATTATTTAACAAAAAATATTATTTAACCAAAAAAATCTCTGGCAGTATGATTGACAACTAAAAATAAATCATGGTATACTATGAATATTATAATTTATATAACTTACTTAGCTCAGGGTTGAACTTTGGGTCCTTGAAACTCTCTGAACTTGGCTGTTTTCTTATAGAAGAGGTCTTGGTGAATCCTTGATTGGGCTGTTGACCACTCCCACCAATGCTGACAAGGTGAACCACTAGTATATAAAATGAGAACAAACCCTACTCCCTACTAGCATTGATGACGTTATCTAGATTGGCAATGAAATGTCTGCAAGAAAACAACCAAGCTCAGAGGACCAAGGACCCCAATAGTTTATATATGTGGAAAAAGCATTTATAGATTATATTGACTTTACTTTTAAAAACTAGTAGTAACAGTGACATTGGGTGTTTTGAGTGTTTGTGAGTCATCAACAAAATCAGTAATTATTTTCTTTTCTTACAGGTTCTATTAATTATTTTCTTTTATATTTTATTTTCAACATCAGAGTCAGCATCCAACTATAAAGTGAAAGGCCTAGGCTTTATGCTAATTTTCTGTAACTGATTTCATCTGTCACAATGCCAAATAATCGTACTTATAAAACTATCTTTTATAGGTAAGGATAGTGCTGAAATCTTCAGGCCTTGCTGAACTACACTGAAGATCCAGCCACTTTATCAGTGCCCAGAAGGAGCACAGAAAGGCAAGAACACACTTCTTTTGGCAGCCTTAGTGCCAAGAAACAGAAAGGTTTCAGGTCAGGTATAGGACTGAAATGACATTTGTCCCACTTGTGGATAACCACTGAAAGGATTGGGGTGGAAGTAGTGCATCTATCCTTCCTCTCCTTGATTTCTCAGCTACCTTCAATGCCATCAACTATGGTATTCTTCTGAAGTGGTCCCAGGGCATAGCAATTAGGGGCATGGTGTTAGGCTGCTTCTCCTTTCCTTTCATTCTTATTGATGAGGGAAGGTCTCTTGTGTGGCTCACGGCTCAATTCTTTCCCCACTATTGTTTAACATCTACATAAAGCCTCTAGTGAGGTTATTTGATGGCACAGGATGAGATATCATCAATATGTACTAACGCTCAAGTTATATATCTCCACCCTAGTCAGCCAAATACTGGGCTCAGTTTTAATGCCTGGAGGCTGTGGGGAGTCTGGGTGGGGATGTATAAACTGTAGTTTAACTCTAGAAAAATGGGGGCTTTGCATGGTGTCTCTCTCTCTCTCTCTCTCTCTCTCTCTCTCCCTCTCTCTCCCTCTCTCTCTCTCTCTCTGAAATGATCATCCAAGGGATCGAAGGTTGTATAATACTTATACACACATACACATACACATATGTAACTGAAAGTTATACTGTCTATCACACTAAGTATTAGTGCTATTTATTTTAATTAAAATAATTATTTGCTAAAATCATCTGCACTCTATAATGTGTATTTATATTCCACAGTATCCATCTTCAGTCCCAGCTGCTTTTGTAATTCATGTCCAATTAGACCTTCACTGTGTAGTCATGTTAATCTTTCCTAAAGCTACATTTCTGTCATCTTATTCCCAGTTTCAACGAATCTTCTTATACTGTCAATAAATGACTATTACTTTCCTATTCTTGAATGGCTGGCTAAATCACATATACAAGGGATTAGTTAAGCAACAAACTGCTCTATTTGTTTTCTGGCTTTATTAGTTGCCAAACTGGCATCAAAAAGGCAGCATTCTTATTGTCAATACTGAGAAAGCTCATTAAAATCTAAATGGGCATTCAGGAACTGAGGAATCAATGAAGAATGTTCCTGGGACATATGCAGGCACTCCTTATTGTTCTAATGCTACTATTAAGACTGAATTTGTTTACAAAATGTATTATTTCCTTTTTTTTAATACTACCACTACTTAGCTTTTCTACTTTGTTTAGACTTGTCTGCTTAAAACAGCATAAAATCACTTGTAATAAAACGAGGCTGTTCATACAATAACAATAAATAACCATGATTGACAAACCTCGATGGATATGTGCACACAATGCAATAAGCCCTAAACAAACAAACAAAAACTATACTATGAATTGGTTCATGCAAAGCATAAAGATATAATGGATAATGCTTTGATCAACTTCAAGACTGAAAATGTGCAGGAGGTATTTACACTTACCATTTTATCTAAGTGTTCAATTGATCTATAAATCTCTCCTTGAGACTCATCATAGTAACTGTATCTGAACCTCTGACCTTAAGAGAAAAAAACATATGAAATTGACCAAATGAGTAGCTATATACATGTTTATGGCAAGTCAAACAGAATTATATTTTAGCATGTGTCAAAAATCCATAAAAACTCTCCTGGAGATACCATTCCAAACACTCAACACAGGAAGATAGCTATCTTAAAGTAATCTTTAAAGTAAAATAATATGGTCACACATTAATAATTGCAGCAAATCTGATTCATAAATACACACATATACAATAACACATTTCGTACATACATACGAAAATTTGTCTTAATCTGGAACATTGGCATTTGTAAGAAATTCCTTTTTTCCAAAACACACCAAAAATGCCTCTGGTAATAACTGAAGAAAGACACCCCCAAACCACATTCCCAAGTACATGCTGTATTGAAAGATCTGAAATATTAACCTAGGAAGAAGAAACACACAAGCAAAAAATGCAAATTTTAAAAAGGTTCTATGAATCCTACAATGATAGAATTATTCTATGCACAACTAACAATACTTTGGCACGTGAAGAGTGCATTTCTTTTGTACAAGCATCTCACCTCTAAGGACAAAAAATCCTGACTGTTAAATGTGCATGCAGGCACTATTCTGACTTCAGACATTTCTTTTATTGCTCACCAGGCTTCCTGCCCACTGATTTTAATTGCTAATGCTTCTTTTAATTAAAACAAATAGGAAATTACTCTGCTGGAAGTAGAGCTGCATAAACCACTCACGGAAATTTAAATAAAGCACTTTCCTACTGCTTAAGTTCAACTGCTTGAAGGGTTAAAGTTGTTCGTTCCTTTTATGGCAATTCTGGTGGAAGTATCTTCCCTCTCTCTCTCTATATATATACACACACACACATGCTACGATGGGAAAGATTAGTCTCCTGATGTTCTCTGAACTTGGTTGTTTTTCTGCAGATGTTTCATTACCACCCTAGGTATCATCATCAGTGCCTGGGGAAGTAAGAGTTTGTTTAAGACAAGTAAAACAAGCCTTCAAACGACATGAGTATCTCAACTTTCTGAGCAGTTAGGTCTGGAGGATCATTTTAAGAAGTACCTGTCCAGATGGTTTGTACACTTATACTGCAAAGAAAAGCAACAGCCTAAAGCATAGCCTGAATTTTTAAGAATGCTTTTGAGTGTAAATCTGATAACTATTTTTTGAAAATAAAACAATGATAAGGGAAGGGGAAAAATGCAATCTAGTGCATTGTTTAGAAGTATGGCCTCATGCTTAAGAAAGAAAGGTTATTAAGGTAATTATCCATCCATCCATTTATCCACCCACCCACCCATTCATCTCTCCATCTAATTTATATGGTCATCCATCTCAGTGAATATCTCTGGGTGACAAATGGAATTAGAATAGAATAAAAACCATTATTACACATTTAAATACAGGCAATACAGTACAATTAAGAAGTAGACCCCTGAACATACTCAAGCCCCCACAACCAGGTTTTAGGGCCTTATGAAAGGCCAGCAGAGTTGCAGAGAATGTTTCATAAAATGGCTTATAGCAAAAAAAACATGTCTTCTAGGCCTCACCAACTGGCATTCTTTGACTGATGGGACCAAAAGCATGCTTATTCTGTTTGATTGGATCAAATGGACAGAAACAACTGAGGAGAGACAGTCCATTAAGTAACCCAGACCTAAGCCAAGAAGGGCTTAAAGATGGCAATCAGCACCTAGAATTTCTACTAAAAGCACACTGGCAACCAAAACACCAGTATTACTACTGTTTCATATATCAAGTAACCAGCACCATTTACTACTCACGCTGACACATTCCGCACCTGTTGAAGCTTCCAAATGCTCTTGAATGAAAGTCCCATGTAGAGGGAATTGCAATAATCCAGGCAAGAGATCATAAGGGCATAAGTGAGTGAGCAGGGCCTCCTGGTCCAGGAACAGGCACAGATGGCACACAACCTAAAGGTGTGTAAAAGCCCTCCCAGCCATAGATGCTACCTATCCTTTTGAGCAGGAGCAGTGAGTTCAGGAAGACCCTCAGATTACATGCAATTGTGATTTCTGAAGTTCCATGTTGGTTTCCTACAAAATCAATGGGGAAGCTAGCAGGAAGTTTTTTGCCTGTCTGCGCTCTTTAGTGCCCTCCCTGTAACACCTGTACACTCACCCACCAGCCTGCTTGCTTGGGACTCCCACTTCTTCCTGATTAGCAATCTGTATAGACCCAGGGTTGACAGCACCTGGGACCACCAGGATTGCCATCACTAAGTAATGCAGTCATGTGACATTGCACTTTATAACAGCATCATTTAGTGATAGAAATTCTAGTCCCAATTGCCATCATAACCAGAGGACTACTTATATTCAAGAAAATAGAATAAACTATCCATCCATCCTGATGCTTTTCATCTGCGTTAGATCAGAGGTGAAATCCAGCTGGTTCGGACCAGTTCGGATAAACTGGTAGGTCAGCTGCCCCCCCCCCCCCGCCCCTGCACTTTGCTGTCCTATATCCACTCAGCTGATTGCCAGGGCACAGCGAATAGCCGTGCCTCAGCTGTGTTCCCCAATAGGGAAAGTAAGTTTTCAAGCTGCTGGTTAATGCTGAGCACGAGCGTGCGCAAGGTGCACGCTCACCGAACCAGTAGCAGACATCACAGGATTATACCACTGCGTTAGATGTCTACAGTTATAATCTCCATATAGTCTACTGTAGATTATGGATAATAATTCATCACAATAGAAAGGAAACAAATTGGGGAACGTTAATGGACAACACCATGTTTTGCTTTATTTTGCTGAAGCAGGTTTGTTATTTTAAAATAGGTTAATTTTAAAAGAGTTATTTTGTGAACATGTGCAAATATATAATTTAACTTACCCCAATGACAGAAATCAGAGGAAACCACAAAAAGATTACAAGGATCTGCTAAATATTTGCTGAAGAGTTTTCCAAATTCCTGTTCTTTTGTCTCACTCAGTGCTCCAACCAATACAGGAACAATAGTAAACTCATCCTTATGGCTAAAAAGAAGGGAAAAAAGGATTCAGAACTTGATCAGTGCCATTTTAAGTTTTTCCTCACATTCAAAGATTCTGTACGGCCTGATGAGCTCCTTGAAAAAGTCAGACTATTCCTGACAATGAATACGGTTTAGCACACCTGGCAAAAACGTTTAGATTCTGAATTTCTTGTAAATGATTGCCGGAATACCACATATGGTAGTCGCAAATGTCAAGGTACCTGGCAATGTCTGTCTTCCTGAGACACCTGGTTTTAGTTCACTAACATACAAAAAAGCAACGTAAGTTAATCTGTTCAAAGCAAAGCACCAATCTCAACCTCAAGCACACAAAGACTCAAGATATATTGTTTTAAAAAATGGATTGTTGGTTGCAAATTAATGGTTTGTTAGGAAGCATGCCCCAAACTGTCAGGGAAAAAAAAAGACAAACTGCAGGAGAGATTAGAAAAATAATAGGGTGCAGCAATGAGTAGCATCATCAATTTACATTCCATAAATTTTCAGTCAAGGCATGGTTGTTAGGATAATTTGCGCCCTAAGCCCTGCAATGTGGGATGCCTCGGCTCAAGCCTTTCACTATTCCTTTGTAACTTCTACATAAAACGACTAGGGGAGGTCATCAGTCGGTATGGAGTTTAGTATCATCTGTATACTGATTTCACCCAATTACATATCAGCCAGAAACTTTAACCAGTCCAGAATGCAGCAGCGCACATAGTAATGAGGGACTCTAGGCTTGTCTATGTAACATTTTTTAATTTTGCCAATCTTTCCAAATTTTTAAAAAAAAAATTTTAAAAAAAAAAATACATATATGAGCTAACTAGAGATTAGGAACAGAATATTTACAGATTTCAAACCTTTAATCTCACTTTATTTAAAAATGCACATATTTTTATTATTAAAAGGACAAAAATTCTCTATTGGAAACTCTATTTTACTCAATCCTGTGCTTTTCTATTTTTCTAACATAGCCTATCTTTATGTGTCTAAGTTTCAGTTCACAGTCCTCTCATTTTAATTGGTTTGATTTTGAAGACATAAATATATTCAATGTTACTAAATAACTGAGAAAGTGGATTTATTACTATAATATAATTATTTATATTATTATTATACATACAATTTGAGATCTGTAATTTTTAAATGATCTGTGTACCTTTCCATGGCTTTAGCAGTGTAAGGCAAGTGCATTTCAATACTGTGTTCATCTTCATCTGTTTGCAAAGACATGCGCTCAAACATTCCAGTCTTCCACAGATCTGCATAAACTGAAAAATTTCAAATAGATTAACAGATTTTAAAAAGGAACAAATGGTAAATAGCTGCATAACACCCCATTCCACCCCTTTTCTGCTTTATACGTTAGACTGATGATTCCTGAAGAATTAACACTGGAACCACAGCTTATAGAAAGAATGCTATTCATAGTAGTTCTGATGAAATCCCCCACCACCACCACCACCAACCGACAGCCTAGAAATGAAATAGGGTACTCCAAACAAACAATAAAAACTTAAAACTGGGGAAGGTTTACACAGATAAAAAACAGGAAAATACATATGGAAATATGCTACTTTGATTTGTATTTGCTCATACATACTGTAGCTTTGAGAACGCTAATGTAAGATTTCAACTGTATAAAATAATGACAAAACTGCAGAGTAATGGCACATTTAACAGCTTTTAACGTTTATAAAATATAATAAGAGACATTTTGCAGACATAGCTAGTATTTTTTTTAGATTCTAAAAGCTTGTCTCAATTATTTCTCTCAAGTTGCTTTGTAGCTAGTGAGATTGAAAACATTAGAGTTAGGTATGCACAAAAGTAACCAATCTGAGAACAGGACCATGTCATTGAGCGAGTGAATCAATGATTTCTACAAGTAAATTCTATGAACCAGAGTAGTTCTAGGTATCCCAGACATGGATTCCAAATGAGCATTTCATCTGGAACACTTCAATCAGCTTCTAGGTCAGAGACTTTATAATACCCTGGAAAGTACCAACCACCTCTGGAATGACATGGTCAAGTAGGATATTTGACATGATTGGAGTTGGAACGGGATGTTTCTCAATTCTTCAGAATGTCCTATTCCCAAATTGATGAGTTTTGCACATCCTAATTTAAACCATGAGCTTAATACGGGACTCCCAGCTGAAAATGTGGTTAATTTTTAGAGAAATATACATTGGAAATAAACACATTTACTTGTCATTTTGCGATTAGGCTTAGTGTATCGATTGAACCCAGGCACATAGTTTTCATGTGGCTATGAATAACTTTTACTCCTTCCATAGCCACAGCTTACCTAGTCTGGATGTGACTTCCACTTCACCTTAACTTGGTGTAATTAAGTATCATCAATCAATGCAGTAACTGAGACAAAAAAACAAAAGTAGCAACAAAGCAGAATTGCTTCCATTGACGTTATCTCCATTGTTCAGGTTTATTTAATCACTCCACGCAGGGTTCTTATTTTAAACGATCTGGTGGAAGGATTAGACTTTGCTCACTCCACACCTGGATGATCTGTGACTGACTAGATATGCTCCTGCATTTTTGTTTAAAACGTAAAATCTTGGAACTGGCAGCTGCCAGTTACCAAAGATGTAGAGAAGTAGCTGCAGAGAAATATAATAGGTAAACAACTGCAGGTTGTAGTAAATTGTGTTGTGTGTGGCATGCACTATGGTTAATATTAAATTATACTTATATGTAAATATACCTAAGACAGTCACCAACAAGCTTAATGTATACTGTAGTTCATGTACTGAGTTAAGCTTTAACATAGTTTATATTTTGACTTAATACACTGTATGAATTCAGTCTTTGTGTGTTACATTTCTATGCAAACGCAGCCAATACATAAAAGAAGCAATAAGTATTAAAACCTTCTGCATCAATACAGCCATCTTTTTGTACAAATAGTTAAGAGATAAACTATGCAGAATAGACAGTCGCAGAAAAATAACACACTAAATTGGCTAGGAACTGATTTTGTTTGTGTATTGCATGAATTGTGTACAGTTACCCTTTTGATCAATTCGCAAATCATATAGGGGAGTTCTATATATATCCACACTGGAAAGTGCGCATCTGGAGAGGGGCACATGATGGGAAGGCCCAAGGATGAAAATTCGCCGTCTGAAGATTAATAAGAAAAAACATATGAGTAAAACATTTCATAACTAAAGCATATCCAGAGGTCTTAGATAGATTCTCGTTTAATTTCCACATTATATTTGCAATGTGGTTGATTGTGGGATGTTGAATCAGTTTTGTATAGAATTTGGCAAGCACAATCCCAGGCAAAAAAATTTCTGCATTGGGAGAGATACAGATTTGGTATTTGACAATACAAAGGCTTCTTCTGAACACAGAATAAATCTTTCAGATTCTTTTTTCCATTGCAATCTCCCGCTCTGCTTTCCATTTAATTCAAGATGATTCCCCCATCCATAAAAAATGGATTTTAGACAAGTATGTGGGGGGGGGGGGGGAATAGCATCAGTAAAAAAGTCATACAGGTCCCCTACATTCTGTACGTACATCTCAGGATCCAGTTGATTATGTTGTAACTCTGATAAACAGATTTCCTGTCCTGACAAATCCACCTTAAATAATTTTATGTTGTCTTAACCAGTATCTGCACAAACTGCATCTGGTTGTACTTAGGACAAGAATCTACAACTTACGTAATTGAAGGATCCACTTGTTTGTATGCATGAGCTGCACAAGACCCACAGTAAGTATATCCTGCATGTCTGCCAAAAACAAAACACACTTTCTTTGAGGCTGTTTTTTGAATCTCTGTAGAAAAATTTCAATAAAAGAAATATAACTGAGTTTGATAAGCAGATATTAAACCAATCTATAGATATCAGGTGAGTGCTCCAAGTTAAGTACAAAAATTACGGCGAAAAGTTTAATTATGTGGCAGAAAATAAGGTGGGTATTAGCAGTGAGAAAACTATGATGTAATGATCAGTTCTGGCCTCCAAGACCTCCTTACCCAATCCAGTGCAATGATTCAAAAGTAATTCTTTTATAGAAAAAGGGAGTAGCAAATAAAATCAGGCCTCCTTGAGAGCTACTGTTTCAAGCTGATTGAACCATATTGAAAAGAGTTTCTGGAATCTTTCCTTGTTCCTCCTGACAGGAAAAACAAAGAATGCCTTTCTGGTCATGCCAAAGGCATACAGATTCTGAAAAGTTAGCTGGGGAAAAAATACAGACTTGTTGATAGAAAAAATCCTCAGCCCTGGTGTGTATGCCATATCAAGATTGTTAACTCTAGGCACAAAAAAAGAAAGTTACATCTATATATTTTAATGAAAGATTAAAGTGATTTGAAAATATTAATATTCTGCTTTCTCAAATTGTAGGCAAGAGATTGCTCAGAAGATTTAACATTTCAAGTATTTAGTTGAGTAGCAGAAGATGGTTTTCATAAAAGTAATTTCCTGTGATTTGGGCTCAAAAAAACCATATTTGTGGTAATATGAACATAAAAAAAGGATTCTTAATAATAAGAATTGCTTGACTAATTATCTACTGAAGTCTCTCTCTCTCTCTCTCTCTCTCTCTCTCTCTCTCTCTCTCTCTATCTATCTATCTATCTATCTATCTAAATATAATAGAAACTAGAGGTATTTTAAATGAGATTTAAGATTTAATTTGCCCATTCCAAATGCCTAAATTCATGAAATGGTTAGCTATTCTAAAAGAAATTAAAAATAAGACAGAAGTAGACTGATTCTTATGTCTTTCATTCAAACTAGTTTGCCCGTACATATAGTCATAAACTGATCTCTTGTCAGATTGAGTTCAGAGTAAGTCACAGCTAATTGTCACAGTGAAACCAAAGCAATTAAAGTGTACCTGTTCTTGTAACTCAACAATCAACCTACAATAAATGGTAAGAAACTGCTATCAAGAAGTCAGGGGAACAAGACTAATTTATCATCCAATCAACACAAATTGGGATAAGGAAGATTTTGCTCCCTCTAATTATCTGAGGGTAGTAGTAACTTTTTCTAACATCTTTGTATGAATTCTTGGGATAGTCCTTTTATAATCTTTAGTGAATAGGAGGAATAGGGGAAAAAAACTTACGGTGCAATAATGGCTCTAGCAGGTCTTTTTGTAGACTGTGCTTGAGAGAGCCAACCTTCTAGTTGTGCACTCAGCTGAGGTCCTACAGAAAAAAAATAGATTTTTAAAACAATGTTATCAAGGAATTATCCCTTGTTATAGTTCCCATGTATTTAATTCTTCTTGTACCAGCAATAATTTAAAACAGTACAAGCTTGACTTTCAATGAAGCCCTATTGTATTTAACAATGTTTTTAATCTGAAAAACTCATTAGGGGATTATGGAGCTACTAATAAGTAGTTGTCAATGTTTCTTGCTTTGTATTTTAGCCAAAGTTGATCTACTGCTGTATTAGTTTTACTAATACCAATGTATGAAATGGAGTAGATTTTTTATTTACTGATGCAAATTACTTATTCAGGGACAAAATAAACACGGGGGGGGGGGAGAGAGGACTCAGAAAAGAAAAAAGAATCAGATTTCTTGCACAGGTAACACGAGACCATGAAGCAAGAATCACAAGAATATTGTAGTTTTAAAACCACAGTCAGCTTCTCATTTACCTCATTTGTTATTATTTGTCCAAGCTTTGCTTGGCCAGAAACATATACTCAGTTGCTGAAGATAATTCTCTGGTGTACAGATAATACTATCCAAACATATTAAGAAGATCAACAATACCTGCTGAGTTAGCACACTGCTGAATGTAATTAACTTTACATCTGCCATAGCCTCTCTCAAATGTGGTTTATAAACTGCTTTTTGGAGTTCACAACTAAATTAACATTGTTCATTGTTAGAATAGAAAACTAGTTTCCTTAGTATGATGGATAGGAGACATCAATCAATGAAAAACAGTTATTTTTATGCTAGATTAAAAGCAGTTTGAAACTGCCTTGATCTTTCCACCAAAACTGAATCTAGGAGCAATTTCTATGTTTTAGATGATAACTTTTCCATCTCTTCAGAAGAGCATCTTTTCAACAAGATGCTTTTTAACATTTATTGTGAGTCAGCTAAATCATCTTCACTATATTAGCTCTAATCTCTATGCACTCTCTCCTTTCAATGCACTTTATATTCCCGGATGCAATTACTTTATACTCATAACTACAGTTGCTAAAATTTCAATTTTGAAAGGGGACTGGCAAATATACTAAAATAAACTGCACCACATGGATAATATTTAAAAAGCAATGAGCAGTGTTTTAAGTCTGGCTTAAGGAATAACTGAAAACTAAAGCAAAACTTTTTAAAGACAATTTGCCTCCAATAGTTAAAATCATGGTAAATCTGTTAGTACTCATCATGTAATCAACATTTCATTGTTTCAAATATTGACTTAAAGCAACATTACATTGCTTAACTACATTGGCCAGCACAGCCAGCAGCCAGTAATTATGGGAGTTGTGGTCCAGAAGAGGTTGCCCACCAGAAGTGCATTAAAATCCACTTTAACGAACACAGTAAGAAGAGTAAAGAATGAAATAGTGCATCATTCAACCATTGTGAAAATCCTATGCCTATTTCAAGGCAGGAAGTGAAAATTAGTTTTCCTTGGAAGTTGTCTGATGCTTATATTAAATGTATTTCTCCCAAAATTTCTCTGCATCAACTCCAGAATCCAAAGTTAACTTAAATTTACTCCCAGAAATCCTTGATTTAAGGCCTATAACTGATCTCTTCAAAGGATGAGCACTTTCATATAATGCTAAACTTTTTTCAGACAAATCTTGGATTTAGAAGTGCCCTTTAAAATCCATTATATTTGCATGATGTTTCAGTAGCTTTCACAGGTTTCTGAATATGTTTTTTATTATATTTTGGGTCAAGGGTTACTAAATAAAAATCCTATAAATTTCAAAGATTCATGTAGAACGAGGAGGAAATGAGGTGTAGCCTAATCTATACAGTATTAGAAAACTGCTATCTCAGTGTCAGGGGAAAACTTGACAGAAAAATGTAGTCACTTCTTAATTATAAAATGTTACCAAATTTTATTTTCACCAATTAATATCTGTCATAAACAGACCAGGTTTGCTCTTAAGAATAGAAACTCAATAAAGCAATAGTTGTATGGCTTGCTTTTAGAAAATAATCCCGAAGAAATGTTTTATTTAATGTATTTTAAAACTACAATTTAGATATGCTTCAATAAGGATGGTCAAAAGAAAAATATAAAATAAGGTTTGGCCATTACCCTTATTTTGGATTCTGGGAAATCTTCTATTTGTGACTGAAATATCAAAATCATGTAGCAGTGTGTTTCTGTCCCAAGGTTTGTTAGCATTTGATTTGTTTTGGGCCTATCAGATTTATTCTTTTTATTATCTTAGCCAAATTTTGGAAATTTTAACAGAGTACTATTTATACACTTACATCACACTAAACACTGACAAAGACTAAATTTTGAGGATTTTTGATAGAGTTATAGAGAGAATGAAACATGATTAGGAATATTATACCTATATGATTGAATGTATAAAACAGTGGAATTCCAACAGTCATCTTGATTCTCCCAGATGTATTTTGTAAATATACTTCTAATCATAATCCAAATGACTCTTCTGTGAATAATAAGGGCAGAGATCCATATGTAGTAACACTGGGTAAGATGATGTTTTTATTTTAAGTATACTAAACTATTAAATATTTTAACACAAAATAATTATGAAAGCAAATACTCTAATATTAATTGAAAAGGTGCTTTTAAAGGAAGCAACTGGACTTTCTTGATTTCTTTTGAAGACATTTCGCTTCTCATCCAAGAAGCTTCTTCAGCTCTGACAGGATAGTGGAGAATGGCAGGATTTATATTCCTTGCAGACAGCTGGTAATTTACATCCTTTTAGAGGGTCACTGAAGCACTTGGGAGGTTTATCTATGTCCTCAGGGTCACCTGAGTAGCGCTCCTGGTTCCTGTAGTCTGCAATTTTTCCTCTGGAAATCCACTCCTACTCCCATACCATTCAAAGGGTGTTCATCCCAAATTGTATAGCTAAAAATCTGTAGAGATTGAGACTGAGAATCTCTACAGTCCCTGATACTTCCTCAAGATAACCAATATAAGTGGTGTGAAGAGAAAGATTAATAAACAAATATCTTCATTACCAACCTTGACGGCCTTAAATGGTTTATAATTTGACTGTCCACATTTATCTGGCTGTTAGGATCTGAGGTTTTTCTGACAACAGAAGTGAGCCTTCACTTCTGCTACTCCCAATCATGGAATGCACTCAGTCAGAAGTTGTATTCCGCCCCCCTGCTTGGCATTTGTAAAAATAAATTATACTACCAAACTTTCATTGTCAGAACTTTTAATTAATGTTAAAAGTAACAGTATTTACTTTAATTTATGTTTTTAATTGCTTATATTGATTTTATATTTTAATTTTGACAGCTACGTTAATTGTTCATCAGAATTGAAATGTGGAATACAAATAAAATAAAAACCAGACTCTGCTCAGACTAAAGCGTAGTCTGGTTTAAACAACACGCTAAACCAAAATGTGGCATGTCTGTTTTTTGTTTAGACTTGTTTTGCACTTTATGCCAAACTGCTGTTTGTTCAATCACAATTTACTTAATCAACTAAAATTGCCCAAGCACATGCCATGCTTTACAGAATACAATGTTTATTCAATGTGCTAAGCTAAAGTGAAACAAACCCATTATAGTTTAAACCAATAATAATAACTTAGCAAATGAAACAAGTAAAACCACTGAGATGTCTGTCTCCCTGTCTCTCTGCCTACCTACCTGCCTATCTATATAATCTATGTAATCTATCTATCTATCTATCATTCTTTTTGCATAGCATTAATTAATTTTTCTGCATACTGGTTCACATACACACAAGGCTTAATAGTATATCGTATTAGATGATAAAAGCAAATTTAAAAAAATGCAAGTAGCAATAGCACAAGAAGCAAAATGCTTCTTGAATAAATGAACTTTTCCCATTTGAGGAAAACATACAACTTTGATGTGACACTATTTGAAATTAAGTTCTTTCTTTATAGGCCTTCATCTCATAGTATCGCCATTTCAGAGAAATAAAAAAAACATTTATAATATAAAATGGTCAAATGAAAGAAAATAATTAAATTAGCACAATTTTTTAAGATTTTCAAAATACAACTTTATAGCTAATATTTTAACATTTGTTAATCAATCCATCCAAGAAAGTATAAAAATATCCAGAGGTTATTTTTAAATTTTACATTGAATTGTCAAATGTTGAACTTCTAGTGATCTTTTGGCTCATTTGTTTACACTTTACAGTATTTTTAGTATCCATCCATCCATCCATCCATCCATCCATCCATCCATCCATCCATCCATCCATCCATCCATCCATCCATCCAT